>JAAGWI010002431.1:0-10111 GCA_012274505.1 Galium porrigens var. tenue
GGGTCAATATATATATACAGGTAGATCATCTCTTTCATTTATTACATCATTTTAAAAGCTTCGAGGAAACTGAGAATTAACTCAAAGAAGAGATCATCATGGAAAAGTACGAGGTGGTGAAGGATCTCGGAGCTGGGAATTTCGGTGTGGCGAGGCTTATGATGAACAAGCACACCAAAGAATTGGTGGCCATGAAATACATCGAGCGTGGAAACAAGGTTAATCCATCACTTTTTACATCTTGATTTCATTTATTATTTGATGATATGATCATTTCATGATTTGATGATAAGATTTAATTGTTTTTCGTCGGCAGATCGACGAAAATGTTGCTAGAGAGATTATCAACCACAGATCTCTTGTGCACCCCAATATAATTAGATTCAAAGAGGTGATTTTTCTGTGTTAATTCTACGTATTCTGTGTTTACAGAACTGGGAATTTTTGGGTTCTGGTTTTGATTTGAGTTCTTGAAATTAATGGAATGCAGGTGATCTTAACACCAACCCATTTGGGTATTGTGATGGAATATGCAGCAGGAGGGGAGCTATTTGATCGAATATGTAATGCTGGTAGATTTAGTGAAGATGAGGTTTGTCAACTTTCTTGAATTATTTCGGTTTTATTTTTAGTTCATCTTCCTTTTTCCATTAATATGTGTTTCATATTAGTATTGATATGAACTTTCAAAGTTATGATAATGCATACAACTACATCATTAATGTGAATTTTCCGTTCTATCATGAACAAGTATTCAACCCAAATATTCGTGCATTCATCCATCTGAAACGACTTGTTTCCATATGAACAAGTGAAAAAGAATGAGTAGATGTAGCTAAGTTGTTGCAATTCCATATGTTACCATCCTCAAATTTTCCCAAGTAATTCCAAAATTAGAAATTTACTATTTTTTAAGTATAAGTACTTAAGTAGAGTCTTATATATATATGCGATGCTAGAAGAATGGACGTGAAAAATAGTCATTCGAGTTCATTTCAACCATAAACTTCATTAATTTCCAAGATTTAAATATAATTTTTGCGTTTGTTATAATTAATTCAGGCCAGGTATTTCTTCCAACAATTAATTTCGGGAGTCTGCTACTGCCATACCATGGTACGGATAATTGATTTACTATATACATAACGATTTTACTTATTTTCTTTCCTTAAAAGAATTCAAAGAAAGTATTTCACACTTATAGTTTACTACTTGTCATTGGAATTGCAGCAAATATGCCACAGGGATTTAAAACTGGAAAATACACTTCTTGATGCAAGCCCTGCTCCCCGTCTCAAGATTTGTGATTTTGGTTACTCCAAGGTTTGTCCTACTCACAAAAGTCAAGTTCTCTTTTTCGAAATATTCATTCAAATTTCGGGAAAATATTTAATGAAATTGACATCAAATTCAATTATTCTCTTACTTCATTCATAAATAATCTTTTGCTTTCTTTGGAAGTAGCCATTCATAATCATTAAAAATGTAGATACTTTGATTCGTTAAATTATACGTACATTTTTGTGCGATAAAATATTACTAAATAATTAATCATTAATAAGAGTACTGTTAATCTCATTCAGTCATCTGTGTTACACTCAAGACCCAAATCTACAGTTGGAACACCTGCTTACATCGCCCCCGAAGTTCTCTCCCGTCGTGAATATGATGGCAAGGTAAATTCTCATTTTTTTTATTAACTTTTTCAATATCATAAATTCATAGTTTTCAAATATAGTAGTTTTAAACTATTCTGCTAATTTGGACCATGTATGTAATATTAGTTGGCAGATGTGTGGTCTTGTGGGGTGACTCTCTATGTGATGTTGGTGGGAGCCTATCCATTTGAAGATCCAGACGATCCTAAGAATTTCAGGAAAACCATTTCTGTAAGTTCATCAAATTCATTCCTTCTTTTTACTGCATTATATGTTTGAACACTTTTCTCATCAGTATTAGTCCAATTGCAGAAGATAATGGCTGCTGAATACAAAATTCCAGACTATGTTCATGTTTCTCAAGATTGCAGGCATCTCCTTTCTCGAATTTTCACTCCAAGTGCTGCTAGAGTACGCTGCTACTTTCAAATTTCTAACATTCATGCATAATCATTCTGTTTTTCGGATAGTTGATGTACTTTCATGATCTGAATGGCAGAGGATCTCAATAAAAGATATTAAGAGCCATCCATGGTTCTTGAAGAACTTGCCAAGGGAGCTCATTGAATCAGCTCAGAGCATCTATTACCAGAAAAACAATCCAAACTTTTCTCTGCAAAGTGTAGATGACATTATGGATATAGTAGGAGAAGCGAGAACCCCTCCCCCCTCGTCAAACCCTGTCCCGGGATTCGGCTGGGAAGAAGATGAAGAAATACCCGAGGAAGATTTGGAAGAAGAAATAGATGAAGATGAGGACGAATATGCGAAGCATGTTAGATCCGTCCATGAAAGTGGAGAATTTCACATTAAATAGAGCTTTAGTTTCTCTATTCATCATCAGACGATTAATTATATGCTCCTGCTTTTGTTTTTCAACTCACATAAATTAACTTTCTCCAGTTAATGTATGTACTATATTGTTTGCAAACAAATAACCTAAGATCATCTTGAAATTATGTCATTCATCCTATCCTATGTCCTTTATCTATAAAGTATTCTAAGAAGTAAAAAAGGATAGTTGAACCAAAACAACATAACGGAGTTGAAATGACCTTTTCTTTCACACATACATACTAGTAAATTCATTGAGGTAACATTTGAAACCTATACAGAGTAACAGGATTGAACGTACTTGAATCTACATGGAGCTAACAAAAGAAATATACCCTCGACCTCTCAATGGTCTGATAGAGGAACATTGTGCCACTATTGCCATCACAAAATTGAATAATCTATAGTGCATATATCCCAAAATAAACCGACCCCCAAGTACGAGAAAAGGAAGAGACAGAAAGGCAAATAAATACTGCAATAATGATGAAACGGAATAACTACATAGAGATTTCATTAAAGAGTCAAACATTCAACATGCTTTCCAGAAAGGGATGGAATCCAGCTTACTTATGAATTTCTTCTGAGTCGTCCACTTTTGAGGACTACATTCAGGCTACTAAGTATCTCATGCTTTCTTTTCCCTTCCGTTCAACTTTGCTGCTTGAGCAATGCCAATTGTTGCATGGTGTATTTGTATGATGGAGGAGCCAGAGAGATCAATAGATTTACTGATAGAGAATTTATCCAGTCATTGGTGCAATATACCCCATTGGTGCAAGAAACCTTCTCCAGTGGTCACTTCAAGAACCAGCAGAACAAGAACCGCCAACATAGCTGCTCTTCCATTCCACGTTTCAGCACTTTTAGTCCAACCCCATTCCCACACTATCACAGGTGGCGGAAGCTCCCTCCGTTGTGAATCATAAGTGGCCAATAGCTCTTCTACACTGCCAAGTGGAACTAAAGACTGCCAAAAAGAAGAACTAATTGGACTTCGAATGTTCATTATATGGAATCTTCGATTAACAAACATGCCAAGACTTGTAAAAACAATCAAATACTTCTTGATCATTATATTTGTCCATCAAACCAACCATTAATGTCATGTGTATACCAGAATGAACTAAGAATAAGTCATTTGCTCCTAACATCTGGTACGGTGGTACCATTGAGAGCAATATATGAGCTTACATTTATATGATATAAGGAAGAAATTGATGGGAACAAGTTTATGAAATTTTTGTAGTCCAGAGAAGCAGCGATTGTAACATAATTAGGCTCTATCTACAAAGTTACCAGCCTGGATACTACTTTAATTTAGATGAAACCATTCAATTTGACAATTCTGTAACTTTTACTAATCGACACATTGAACAGCATCGGGAGCTCTATTGGACCATGATTTCAGATCTCAACATCGCCCAGCATGAAAGTTAACACACTCAAACACTGAAATTCGTAAGATTTAACAATTACCTGTCGAGCTTCAAGATTTGAAACAGCCATTGCACCAACATAAGGTAGACTTTCAATCACAGCATTTGCCAAATCTGTAATAAATGTTGGCTCAATACCAAGTGCAGGGACACGTCCCCATTTCTGTATGCCAGATTTCAGAGCCAACTCCCGGTATTCCACATCAATTTCCTCCAATGTTTCGATATGTTCACTGACAAAACTATAAATTCCCCAAGAAAAACAAGGTTACCCATGACATTTAGTTAACAATTGTGAGCATGTCATGCGAGAAATTAAGAATGAAGAGTCACAGAGTCTATGCCCTGAATTTTAAATACCTTATGGGAACAGCAAGAAGACTTTTAACACCTTTCTGGCCAAGCTCAACGATTGTCTCATCAGTATAAGGTTTTAACCACTCAACAGGACCAACCCTACTCTGCAAAAAAAAAGGACAATGCCACGATTAAAGCAACTAGTATACACTCTCAAACAAGACAAATATACATGGCATGGCAGAAATCATAAATAACACAAAATAAAAGAGCAGTTTACGCATCATATTTTAGGAAAGTCACTGTGGATGAGAAAGAAGTGGAATCTTCTTGGTAATAAATCTGCCAAATGGAAGAAGATTGCAGCTGATATTTGACACAGTATAGTCAGAACTCTCGTTTTAACTAGAGACAATATATACGTAGTATATACATGCACATGCATATATAAATACACACACACACACCCCTGTAATTTGATGATACAATCATATGAAATAAACATACATTCCAATCTCAAAGGAGAGGGGGTTGGGGGGGGGGGGGGGGGAGTAGTGAACAGGTATGTTACCATGAGACAGTCCCTCAAATGAGTCAAATCATAACAATCCATGTGATGATAAATCAAGGGACTTGATGGTCAATGGTCAAGGGAGATAGAGATGTAAGGGTGCACCAATTTCCTCTGATGCATGATCCGACAAAACAGACTAGCAAAAATGATACCTGATAGGCAAGAGTAAATGCATTGTTTATTTTCCTGTTCTCAAGTTCTTCCATAATGAGGTCAACACATTCCTCCATCTCAGCCTTGTATGGATCACCAGCTTCCTCCACATATGCAAGGGGTACACCATGAGCACTAAAGAAAATCATGACCTGAAAGAACAAGTTACAAGTTCATAACCACAGTTGCATACAGAAAAAAGAATATTATAAAAGAAAATTCTAAATGACGTTCGAAAGTTTTGAGAGAGATGCATGTGAATTGGAAATAAGCCAGAAGCACTAAAAAGAGAAAGTAAATTAGATTTAACAAGTGTAGGCACAAATTAGTGATGGCTGGTTGACAACCAAAATACAGAGATTAATCTGAAGTAATAAGTATACACAAGGTAGAGATACTTGGACCGGGGGACATTAGGATTTGCTTGGGATAAAGAACTAAGGGATAGATAATTTTCACATCATGCCTGGATGATAGACACAAGTAAATTAGAACTAGACATGTTTATGAAATATTAAACAATTTCCTCCACTATTCAGTTAGTGGGAAACAAAATTTGCCAACTGATAGTTATTCTGTACCATGTCTTTGCCACAGGAATTATGATACTAACACAAATTCATGAGCAGAGAACAAAGAAGCATCTAAAACAAGCCACTTTTTGTCCACCAGCTAGGCAGTGAACAGAGGGGAACTCTATATATACAATTTGGCTATAAAATCGTTGTTGGGATCAAAACTCGTGAGAGGATATGATTATGAGCTAAAGCTAACCTAAAGATCCAAGCTAAAAGTAATCGATGATAATATAAAATAGAGCGTAGCAGGCACTTCCAGGAATGCAGTAACAATACGACATTTTTTCCTTCTTAGACTCTGATACGGCCAAGAGAACTACAGATGAAATATAGGTTGAAGATCTCTGAACAAGCAATGCATTCTGGTACTTAGCTAAATCTACATTTTTGCAGCTGAAAGGTACATATTTAGTCACCCAAAAGATCCCATCTGTCGACACACTATCCTTTAAGTCAGGGGAGGGAAAATCATTTGAAGGCTTAATAGAGTTACCAAACTCAAATATTTCTCAGAGAAAAACAGGTTAAAAAAAAAAGGTTTATTAAGAGGTACGTCAACCAAGAATTAGGGTCCTTCCCAATATCTGGAAGAAAATAGATTGTAGGACTTGATAAATTTCATTCCACACAACATATTATCTGTTTATTACTGGAAATAAACAACAACAAAAAAATTATGCTGTAACAAATGCAGAAAAGCAACGATGCCTAGACCTGATAAATTATGTTCAAGATGCCTATATACTGCATGGTCATCAGTGCATTCTATAGGAGTCTGATATGCATTTACAAACAAAACATCACCTCCTCAGGCAAGTCAAATTTATATAACTCCTTTTCAATCAAATCAGCCATGGCTTTTATATATCCTTCACGCTGGTACCAGGAAGGAATTACAGTGTGTTGCATGTTGATTAGATATTCATCCTCCCTAGAAATCAATAGAAGCTATAGTCATTGATTCGTGTGTTGCAATAATTATGAAATAATCTACATTAAGGTAAATTCTAACCTGAATAAACCCTCCAAAAGCCGAAGGCTTGAACCACTTGTTGATATTGAGAATTGAGGATAAAGAGGAAGCACAACAAGCTTTGCAATGTTATCCTTCTTGATCTAGAAAGCAAAGAGGAACAGTAAATCAATATCTATATTATACTCCTCAGTCTAATAAAAATACTGGACTATGCTAGAGACATCATGAGCCCTCAAGAGAATGAGGAGAGAAACACCAAATTGCATTTAAAGTTAAATTAACAGATACGTTCAGTTTGATCTCCTCCCAAAAATACCGCACAGATGCATCAAAAATAATATAAGGCTTTGTTCTCATTGGTCTTCGTTTTTCAATCGTGTACTTTTTATTTACAATTATTATTTTTACATTACCAATACATCTATATCACAGTTGTGAATGCACCTTTAATGAAAATTGGTCAAAGAGGGAGAAAACCTAGGAAGTACGGATCCTAAAGGCCTCAAAGAAAAAAAGAAAAAACAATGAAGAAGTGCAAAATTCACAACATGAAAATTGGTCATGTTTCTAATTCATTTCATAATACATATAATAACTGTATTTTTTTTATAATCTTCTCAATTGCATTTTGTATTTTAGGAATTTATTGAGCAAGACAAAACCTGGAAACTTTTGGAGAATTTCAGCTCAAGATGAGTTCAACAAAAAATAACTCTGCTTGAGTTATAGGGCTTCTTGATGACTATTTGTTACTATTTAAAACCGGAAGTAAAATTAATTGTATATGTTCTTGATAGCTTGAACATTTTTTTTCAGTTAAGACGGCAGAGAAAATGACTTAACTACCACGAAGTATAACATACATCATGCAATCATCACATTACACACTCTTTACACTATCCCACCCACCTTGTTCAAAGAAGAACCGTATCTACTGTGGTCTACGAACCTAGGGTGTTGCCTTTTTAAGTTTCTAAAAGTGACTCTCTTGGAAGTTGGAAGCAACCTAATGTGTATGTATGTATGTCTGTGTGAGTGTGTGTGTCAAGTTCAGTTCCACAACTTCAAAGAATAGTCATAAGCTTATTCCTCTAGCTAAGACCTCTACTCTGGAAAGTTTCTATATGTGGCTCCCACCTAAGCTTTCAGGCCAGCAGGAGACCAAGTTTCCCTTTTTAAGATTTAAAAGTATGTGTCCATAGCAATGACAAGCTCAAAAACAGGTATAAATATTATCAAAGATAAGTACCTGCTCAATAGCTTCTTCAGTAAATGGGTGCCAGTAGCGCATACCGACATACACCTTAGCCGGGACATTCTTTGCATGAAGGGCTTTTCCCAGTTCGTCAGCCTATAATCCAAATAACTTCCATTATTGAGTATTTGGGAAGCTGTTGGTGGTACCACAGAACAAGGAGTGTATTTCTCTTAAATGAAGAAAATTTAATTAGCCAGTTTCTAAGAAGCCAGTGGTCACGTTTTATACAATCACAGCTCAGTAGAAAAGCTTATGATCCCCAACGACTTAATTTCAAAGCTTTCAATAAATGAGGTCATATGTTTGAAGGAATGTTTCATGCCCCCCAAGTCAATGATATAATTTCACTCAATTGAGGAAAAGAACTTCATTATCCATTTAATTGCTTCATTTTCCATTTAACTGCTTCACTAAAACATCAAGAACTAAGTAGCAGAATTATTTAAGCAAGGATTTCAATACAATTGGGCAGCTTGGAAAGCACCTAAACATGTTAAGTAAGATCCTTATTTTTCATATTATGCAAAAGGCACAATTATTCTCTTGTGGAGTACAAAAACCATCGTTCCACTCTAAGAAAAAATTTAAATGATAACAGAAGATTCCACTTTAAATCTCGTATACTAAAACGTAAAAACGATTGCCAAGTTTGAATTTCAAGCTTCAGAAACTTATGTTGCCAATTTGTTTGGTTTACTCTTATGTGAAAAGTGTAAAGAAGCTATAGCTTTTATGCCACACTAGAATCAGCACTCAGACTGAACTGAAAAGTATTTGCCCTTAGAAATATTGAGTAAACATAATTTCACCCATTTACAGTGACAGAATCATCCCATGCTCATGTCCTATGAAAATTTTCATCAAATCGTGCAAATACACCATTTCCATGACAGCATGGAAAATAACATGGAATATAGCCTCCAAATAATTGAATATGTCAATGAGTAGAGCAGTAGATGCATACATGGATTATTTTTATTTTTTTAAGCAATTTTGAGTTCAAAAACAACAAAAATCCATGTCATATACTGTCAGAGCATAATCTTTGCACACCATTTCACTTAATATCAATTTTGCAGAAAATGATTTTGAAGTTAATTTTTAGTTAATCATACCTGAGCATCAGTTATCTGTCGAAGAGGGGATCCCCCACCAATTGAAGCATAACCTTCTTTGCTCTTGGGTGCTCTGACAACAGATATAAATTGTGCTAGGGGCTTCTGAAGGAAGCGAAACAATCTTGGCAGCCGGATGATATCCTATCGAATGGCAAGAAAGGCCAAGAAATTATTGCACCACCCAGGCAAGCAAAGGGTCATTAGCTTAAGAGAATCCTAACACTTTTCTCATGCATAAATGTTTCAAGAACTCACAGGATCAGCAAAAAGGTTAAACAAAAATGGCTGCACATCATCCAGAGTCTCAGGACCACCAAGATTAAGTAGCAATACACCTATGTTTTCATCACCAATAATAGGCATAGTCGGTGCCTCGCTATCTTTTGAAGTGACTAAAGCCCCCATCTGCGATGCACATTTATAGATTTGCTGCCCAGAAGATACAGACCCAGTCTTGTTCCATCCCAGTGAACATTTCGATACCAGAGATGCCTTTAAAATACGAGCATTACAGCTTGCTTCAACTCCATAGCAAGGACAGCTCAGATGAGAGGACGAGCTGGCCCGTGGAAAGAGCCTGTGAATGTAAGAAAATCAAATTTTAACCAAACTATTTCCAAATTCATCTCAGACTCAACCCATTCATTAACTACATCATTTGACTCTCAATCTCATTCAAATTTAAATCATTAAGCTATTTCCAAATTCATCTCAGCCTCAACCCTGTTCATTAACATCATTTGACTGTCAAGCTCATTCAAATTTAAATCATTAAGCTATACCTATAGCTCATTAGAGCCTTGTATGAATAACATTGTTGATGTATTTTAATAATGGATAACATGATCTCTTAATTTTCCACTAAAATAAGCATAACTTTTCGAATTCACGAGTTGCTGTGTTAATTCAGCAGGTTATTCGACAACCCGGAGCAATCTGAAACAAAATCGATTTCAAAATTTCACCTAAGGAGCAGCCAGAGCACTAAATTATCTCACTAACTGCTGAACTTCGATAGCAGGCATACTAAGACCAAGATTCTTCATTACATCATCCGTACAGAAATTCAAACCTAGAGGCATTACATTCACACACACACAAGCACACACACACACACAAACATCTAAATCCACCAGCACCTAATTGCGCATTGGAAGAAGAAACAATTCTGAAAATACTGCTGGAATGGATGAAGGTGAAAGTGAGAGACTTACAGAGGAGGAGAT
>JAAGWI010002540.1:591-12437 GCA_012274505.1 Galium porrigens var. tenue
CCTGTGCCGAGCATCTAACAGTAGGCTCTTGTAGGCTTATATGGGCCAAGCCCATGAGTATGGGGCTGGCCACTCTATCATCAAGACACGTGATATTAATATAAATTAATTAATATTTTAATTAAAACAAATTTTGTATTAATATAGATTAATTAATATCATATTTATATTTTTTTATCTATGTAATAATATTAAATTTATTTAAAACAAATTTTAATTCTAAAATTAATAAATAGGAAAGAGAAAATGAATTAGGGTCCAGTGAATATTAGAGATATTGGTGATATTGATAGTAGAGGGAATAGTAGAGTGGTGAGCGAATAGTGAAGAGTGATGAGGTAGAAGAGAGAAATATATTAATTTAATAGGAAAAGTGAGGAGTAAGTGGAAGGAGGGAGAAGCCCATTGTACATGCTCTAACCAAACCACACTCGCTACTAGCACGAGTTTTACAGGCCAAATACTATAAGGACGGGGACCTATTTTCCTCTTCGTTGGGGTCTCGACCATCTTGGCCATGGAGGAGTATCCACGGGGCACTTAACCTGTTGAATATTGGCCGCAGGAAAGCCATCGGTATGGGGAGAAACACGGCAATTTGCCACGAGCCATGGCTACCAAGAGACGGAGACTATAAGTTTCAGAACCCGGTGAATCTCTAGGGTGAAGGATCTTATTGACAGGGATACGTACCTGCTTGGTGGAAAGTCGCGGCCCTAGAGCAATTTTTCGTACCAGAAGATATGGAGGTCATCAAGAGCATCCAGCTGCAAAATTTGGATCGGCCACATCGTCGGGTATGGCACTTTTTGAGCTCCGGTATGTTCACGGTCAAATCAATTAGAGTTTAGTAACATTTTCTACAGCCAGAGATAGCGGTGGCAAAAGGGCGGGCGGGTCGAATATGAGTCGGATAAAATGGATAATTTAGAAATGTGGGTATGATCCATTTTTATCCAATTTATAACGGGTCAAAAATGGGTCGGGTTATAAGAGCATGTTTATTCCTGACCCAACCCAACCAAAAATTTCAATTAAATATTATATGTCTCATCTACCTACACAATTTTCAATTAAATATTATATATCTCATCCACCTACACAATTTTCAATCCAACCATATATTTTCTTTTCACAAGCTTATCAATGACCCAACCATATATTTTCTTTTCACAAGCTTATCAATGACCCAACCAAACTAAACTTATCTCTTTCATTTATATTACTTTATTACTAAATAAGTAAATATGAATGCATCTTTTCTCAAAATATTATTAATGTATCTTAAATGTTATGATTAACTAAATATAAATAATTACTAATAATTTAACTAACATAATTTTAGAGGTTTTTAAACAACCATTAAAAACGAATATTTAAATTTGCATGAAACTATGGCAATATTGATGTCTATTTATAGAGAATTAAAAAATAATTTTATTGAGAATAATTTTATTACCAAAAAAATTAAATAACAAATATAGATTCAGATATTAGATATGAGTTAAATTGTAGAGATAAAAACAAAGTCTTTAACAAATGGGCTTGTGACACGTGTCCACTTTCCCCATCATATGTGAAGCGCAGGCGGCAATTGAAAGGTCAATTTTACGGTTGTTTGATAGTCTGAATTTTGGTAAGGTTGGGCTGGAGATTTTTCTTTCCTTATTTTTTTTGGTTAAAAAATTGGTAGACCCCACACGTGACCTTCTCCCAAGTTCAGTGATAAACATGCTATAAGGGGCGAGTAAACCCGCGGATAAAGACTCACCTAACATGTGGGTTGAATACCACTCAATACACGGGTCGAAACTCATATGAGTACATATATCAACCCATATGAGTTGAGCTAAAAACTAAAATTTTTTGTAATTTTATGAAAATAAATTTTTTAAATTCTACTTATACTAAATTCAAATAATATAAATTGAAAATTATTTTATCCTTTAAAATTTTATTTTTTTCAAATCTTGCCGATAATACATGGGTCAAACCCGCGGATTTAGCAATTATATACCCATTTTATATAACTCGTGGTTACCCATTACCCAAATCCGCCATACTCATATTTTAAATTACTCAGTTTACGTATATTTATATTTACTCATATTCAAAATTAAAATACTCGTCGGATAAATTTTACCAAGCCTAGCCAGAGAGTCTCACCTACAAAACTGCGCTGACTCTGTACAAAAGGAGACTTGTAACGGTAATATATGGAGAACACAAGAATCCAAAAGTTAAGATTAAGTTTAGTCCCTGATTCATATGTTTGGTGTTTAAAGTTTGTCTAAATACAGAATTCCTATAAGGTTGGAACTTGGAATCAATGAAAGACCAGAGGGATTCATATAATGACCATTCTTTGCCAAGTAGTCAGCCACCGCCAAAGAATACACAGAGAATGATGTAGCTTAGGTTAGGAGTAGTCTAGTTCATGTGCGCCAAGTTCATCCTCGATTTGATTTAGTTCATGTGGAGCCGCAAACTTGATTATAAGTGTTTATTTTGAAAGTTGGTGATGCCAACTTTTACTTTTGGCCCTAAAAATAGTTTATATTTATACAATAAACTATTTACGATAGATTTCACTTTCAATCAAAAATAAAAAACTATTGTTCTTATGACTAAAACAACTTATAGGTTGTGCTACACAGAGCCTTAGTGTTATGAGACGTAACTTAGACACTAAAGTAATGCATTAAAAACATTATATTTCATAGTGTACATCATAGCCTTATTGTGAGTGATGTAGTGTCAATCAGTATTGAGTTGGGATGAAGCAATACTTTAATGATCAATAATATTTTGTTGGTGATACAAGAAATTACAAAACACAAAAAAATAAAAATAAATTCCAAGTTTCATGATATCTTCCAAATTACAACATTTTACTAAAAAGAGGGTTTAAAAACAGGAAATGAGAATAACCTGAGTTGCATCTAAACTTCTATAATCAAAGTTGCCGTTACAATATCAAAGTCTAGGTTTTGCTAGTGACTCATAATAAGTGTATTACTCGTATATGAATTACCAAAACTGCAATTTGAGCTTTAAATCAGAAATCAGGTCTCTTGCTACAAAATTTGGATGCCTAAACTAAATGATTCAGAACTATACCATTGCATAATCGGTCATTCGCTGGTTGATTGCATCTGAGATGAACGGCTGACTTTTTCAACCAGAACATCACTGTTGCGGTCAATTCTGTATGAAACATCCAGGCCTTCTAGAGTGAGGTGATAAATGACATTGTCTGGAGAGGTTTTATTGTTATCATCGAGCTTCTTCAGTTCTGCAGTTCCATTTTCCATGCCGTTGGATTCAGTCCTTGTTGTAGAAGTATCATGAGGTCGGTTTCTTTGGGATATAGATCGTATATCCCAAGAAAGAACTTGCTTGATCAAACCTGCAAATTCATCTTGTGATGTATAGAGAGACCGCTTTTCCTGTATTGGGAGATTGCAAAGTTCTACTTAGCAAATGAAAGCGTAAAAAGGGCCATGCAGAGAATAAGAAAAGAAGCCTCACCACTACAGGCCAATATCCAGCTAGAGTGTCGGTGAAACCCTGAGCAAATGCAACAGAAGCTACCGATAGTAAGTTGTCATCCTGTACAAACACCATATAGAAAAACTTAGTTCGGAGTATGATCTAATTAAACGATGAACTGAACCTGTATTTGATGCACAAGGTACCCACAATCAAGTCTCTTCAACTAATTTGATAAAATTCAGTTTAGTTTAGTCTAATTATTACTAATTTTCACTACATTTATTTCTAGTTCAGTTCAGTATAAATCAGACAAAAAGAACGGGGCCTAACAGTGAGTTGTACCTTCACCCATTTGGGGACCGTCGCTTGATCTATGCTGTCACAGTAGGGGAGATACGGTTTGATATCCAAGACTGGCTGTGATTATTGCATCAAATGAAAATCATTGTGCATAAGAAGAATGGCAAAAATCAAGTAGCTAGAAATCTTACTGTTCCATCAACCAGATCCACGCCAGAGAGGAAAACTTTGTGTCCCTTCACTGCTTCCACCTAGAGCATAAGTTAGGAAAAAGATCAGCTATGTTCCATAAATAATATTCATTATATAAGGAGTACAAGAAGATACGTTTAAATTTGCACATGAAGAAGATAGGTTTTACCTTTGCCACTGTGAGGCCAATGGGGCAGGGGCGATGAGGAGATCTCGTGGCAAAGAGACCCATCTTCTCACCTCTCAGTTTCGGTACTTTTACCTATTCATAGCATGTGCCACTCTTAGCTAAGCCCTAAAAAGGAATATTTATAACATGGTAATTGCTGAAAAAAGAAATTAATACACGATCCAACCTTGGCCTTGAGCTTTGAGCGGGACGGATCCTTCCAAATCTTTTCTAAATTTGTGTTGAGGTGGAAAACATACAAAATCCAGCAATGTGAGTATCCTTCAAGACCTTCGAGGGATGCTGGAGGAACTCGGACTGGGTCAAATTTTAAGCACGCCTTCGCAAGAGGTACGAGTAAAGGTTGTCGCGGTGTCCCATTCCTTAAGAGCAAAAAACTTATATTAATCAAAAAGAGTGTGAGATGAGATACAGATTAGTATGAAGCTATATTTTTAGGCATTGAATATTTCTGTGTACACCTAAATAGATTACTTGCACAAAGGAACCATGCGGTGCCATACCAAACCAAGGAACAGAAGTGCAACAAATATTCCACTTAGAGGGTGTTTAGTAACAAGATTTTAACCTGCATTTTGGATTTTTGGCTACTCGTTGGTTAGACAAGCCAAACCGAGTGTTTGACAGCTTTTTTTGCCAAAATGAAAAAACTAATAAGAGCAGCCTACAGCTAACAACTAACATGCATTTACCAAACACTATTTACAAACTCAAACAACTAACATAAACAGCTTGTTAATCATCTAGTCCAATCAGCCAAACAGCCAGCAATTAACACCTAACAACCATTTGCCAGAAGAAAGAAAAAAAGGATTTTGCAGCCTCAATGGTCTGGTTTAGAAAGAGCACTAGCAGCAAATACTGAAGCATCAACTTGCCCACCAGTTTTGGCTTTTTAGACATCATTGGTAAGATAAATCTTTTTTCATAATTTGAGAGAAATTACCTAGGCTTCATTTGCCAATGTTCAATGTACTGACATTAAACGTTGTCAAGGCTAGCTAAGATTATGAATACATATGTAGATTAGACTATCATGAGATATTGAACTAGCACCATTTGATTAAACATGCTAGGCACATTTACTGAACTAGCACCATATTTCAATAATAAAAGTGAGCATATATCAGTCCAGTCTCCAAACCTTATTTCTTTCCTTCAATGTGCTTGTTTTTCTGCTCAAAATATTTGCTTCTAAAAGTTCCCATATTCCAAAAACAACGAATGCAATATTATCACTAAAATCCTCAATCGGACCTGAACCGAAAATAACAAATCCTTGACTAAAGTTCTCTTTAGCCTGGGCTGCACTATTTTAATAAAACCCATCTAATGTTTGGCTGCACAAATCCAAATTGCATGCACTTATTTCAGGAACAACTGTAGGGCACAGAATGTGGTTATGCTTCAGTAAAGAAGAGATGCGAGCTGTCTAGATGTCTACGTCATTTATTTATTATCCATTCATTTTAAACATATCATGTGATTCTGTAGTAATACAGACTCAGCATCTCATTAGGCCTCAGATTAATGGACATACCAAATAACATTAACTAGCCTAATAAGGATGATCTTCCCCTGATAAGGATGATCTTCCATCAGCTAGCTAAATGACATAGATTGTACGCAATGAAAAAATAAATCACTAAAACAAGTTTCACAAATTCTAATAAAAAAAAATGAAAAGCTCCTTAGGTTCAAATACTTGCCTCGTGGAAAAGCAAGACTGAATAGTGCCAATTGGTGCCATGGGATACAGATTCACGTCAACGCTTTCATCACTTTGCCTTATAAGTGCCTTTCGCAAAGCCTGTGCAATTAATAAGGAAACTGATAGAGTGAGAATCCATTCAAGCTTACAAGAACAATGTTAAGTCCGACCTAGCCCCTGTCCTATGTCTACACAAAATTTCACTCTCTAGTCAACATGCTACTCAAACCATCCAAACCTTTGCAGTAAACACTAAGGAACAAATTTAATTAGTTACAACCTTAGCTATCCGCAGAACAATAGAATATGCACAACATAGAGAGAAGAATACAACAAATGGACTCTTAATAACAAAAACCTCATACACAGTCACTCCTAAAAGCAGAAAGGCCAGTATCCCACTCTGCCCGGACAGTTATATCACGAGGTTTGACAAATGGTTTTTACGAGGTTTCACTGGGTTTGGGATCATTAAGTTAAAAATGGAGCCCCATTGCAGCACCAAGAAAATTATACACATCAATACTTCATTCACCATATTAGATAGATAATAACACATTCTATATCGTAGTAAACTAGCACGGATACAATTGAAGACGAATAGAATGCAATATTGGGAACTTTAATTGAACTTTAGTTCTATGTAATTGTATTAAGCGTGGTGATAGATGATCAAATGAACTAGTTTCGATGCTAAGAGGGATAAAACTGAGAGAAATTGCAAAATACATTTGTAACAGTACCTGTTGAGCTTTAATTCTTCCTTGCCTCTCAGCATCACACTTTTCCAAGGCACTCTCGAGGGACGCTTCCAGTTCTTGAATTCTGGCTTTGGCATCCTCCTCACCGCTCCTTGATTTTCTTCTCCAATAATAAACTGCAAATCACAAAACAACAATCCACCAATCAATAAAGAACCATGCTTGGAAAGGGTTTTTGTACGAGAGAGATGGAGATTACCAGCAGAAGCAAGAGTGAGAGAGAATGCCAACCATTTGGGATTCATTAGGACAGCCATGAGCTCCGAAAGTACAATTGTTTACTCTTTTTTTTTTAGGGTTTTAAGGTTTTGTCTAATTGCTTTAAACCCCCTTATTTCAGATCCAAAAAACAGATTTCTACTCATATTATTATAATAATCCCACTTCTCAATGCTGAATCGATGTAATAAAGGGCCAAGATTTTTTCAGCTCACAACTCCAGAAGACTGGTTCATATAGGACAGGGTGCGTTTACACTTTTCAATCTCAAAATCTGACTTTAACTCCATGATCTACTGTTTATGGCATAGAATGTGGATGAATATGCTTCCAGATGAAAAATAGTTAGACGAAAAGTGTGTAAAATATCATATTCAGAACTCGCTGTCATACAAAGAAGAACGTGCGGGAAAAGAGGAATCTGAGGCGCTAAATATGTATTTCAACTTTGACCTTAGCTGAGCAGGTAAGGCTAATATTATTTAGCTGCAAAATGGCATCTATATAGAGCCATTGTGGTAGTTAATCATTAGTTTTTAGACATGAGAGAAGGACTTCAATCTGTCCTTCTGTTGTTGCTGATGTTTTTGTTCTTCAACTTCTCTCATTGTGATTCTTATCCTGGCAGTGGAAGCAGTTTGAGGCCCCAAGTCAATCTGGTCAGAAGAAAATTCGAGTTCCATAAGGACTCTCTCAAATCCGTTCGACAAAGGTACGCAATGTTGATCCGTTTCTCAGTCCTTTGTTTTAATTTTTGAAGTTGAAGCTTAGTAATGACATTTCTTTAAGATTTAGTACCAATGCAATTATGGAACTAAAAATTGGTCAACATAGGTTTGGTTTAGGAGCTTATCAACTTCCTTACTTCTTTTATAGTTGATCATACTTTTTGTTTATATATGCAGTAATGATCAGAGCCTACAAGTACAAGATACCACTACCATAACTTGTTCAAAAATGACAAATAATAGTTGCACTTGGGTTCCAGTGTTGGAGGAACTCACTTTTCAGGCTAATTCTGCGCCCTTTAAGAACTGCCATGCTTCTACAATTGTTGAGGTCGGCTTTAAAGAATCAGCATTTTGTTATAGTTTGGGATTTCGCTATTAATTTACTAATCCTGTTGGTTGATCTATAGGTTGGTAAAGATCACTTTTTGGTAGCTTATTTTGGTGGGACATATGAAGGAGCTCCTGATGTTAAGATTTGGATACAGACAGTGAATCTATGACTGAAATGTGAAACTATAATTCGTTTCATCTTCTTTTGCTAATATCTGTCAAGCTAATGATGTAGTTATCCTATAAAAATGTTGGTTTTACACCTTATAATGTACCATTTTTAGGGTCTAGTATTAGTTTACAAATGATCTTTTATATTGATTCCGGAGCTTTGTTTCTGAAAGTTCGTGGGCAAGTTCTAAAAACATGATAAATGCTGCTTGGACAGGATGGCATTTGGCACCCTCCTGTTATTGCTGACGAACAAAAATATGTCCCGATGTGGAATCCTGCACTTTTTAAGCTTCCCTCGAATGAGTTGCTCCTTTTCTACAAAATTGGACAAGAAGTTCAAAAGTAAGCACCTAAGGTCTTCTCATATCTCACCATCAACTATAATAACTTAATGGGATAAGTTTGCAAACATTAGGTCATTCAGGCTAATAATCTTGCCCTTACTGCTCCGGTAGGTCTCTCTTCTGGGAGGATCTGGGTTATTAAGGCATAATGCACGCAACAACTTTAGAATCTGTTTCTTGCGTAACATTCTTTATGCCAATGACTCTAAGACTGGAAATGATGGTTATGGGGACTTGAAGGAGGGTGTGTTTGAAATGTCTATGATCTTAGGATCGCTAGTTTTTTTTCTTTCTTTGCGATTTATTTAGATACAAACACATACTAGTAGGTTTTTTCTTATTCTTTTCTTTTTTGTTTCCTCTCATTTTGTTCATTTTGACCTACTACTTATTTCTCCTTGCATATTGGCGTTTCTTGTACTTAGAATTTGAGAGATAAACTTCAAATGTACAGCACTTTAAGTTCAAGTTTAGACATTAAAAAAACTGTTAAAACCATCTTAAGATTGCTTTTTGATGTTAAATCTATTAACACCAGATGGAGTGGATTCATGAAACGATCTTATGATGGAGGCGTCTCTTGGCAAGAGAGGGAGCAGCTTCCTCCCGGCATTTTAGGACCAATTAAGAATAAGGTACTGTCAATTTAGCTGCTACTATTTTTTTTTGTGTGTGTGAGGTGTCTTTTCTTACTTTATGCAATATTTGATGTTTCTTTCAGCCTATCTTGCTGGAAAACGGGAACTTGCTCTGTGGATCTTCAGTAGAGAGTTGGAATTCTTGGGGTGCTTGGATGGAGGTAGTTTAGACTTTAGACTTGAGAACTGGTTTCAGGCTTGTTCTAGTATCCCTGACTCCGTAATATCTGACATAACCTCAAAACAGATTACTGCAGATGCAGGTAAATCCTGGAAGAAATGCGGGCCAATACACATTGAGAACAATCCTCTCGGTGTGATTCAACCAGTGCCTTACATGACACGGAAGGGAACCTTGCGAGTGCTCCTGAGATCATTTTCCAACCTTAATAGAGTTTACATGGCAGAGTCTGAAGATGTAGGTCAAACTTGGAGCTTTGCAAAGCCTACAGAACTGCCCAACCCCAACTCAGGTACGATCATTTTGTAAATGTAGCAAGTAATCCATTTGAGCTAGAAGTTACTGGAATATCTCCTATGTGAATAGCAGTACTATGATGCTCCTATATTCACATAGGCAGATCTTTCTAAAAGTCTATATGCAAAAAAATGCTTCTGTTTTCAAATTGTTTGCTAACTTTGAACTGACTGGCTAGGAATTGATGGTGTCAAGCTGAGGGATGGACGGTTGTTGCTGGCGTACAATACGATCTCAAGGGCTGTCTTAAAAGTTGCAGTATCTCCAGATGACGGAGACTCGTGGCAGGAGATCACAAAGCTGGAGGATACCCCAGGAATGGAGTTCTCTTATCCAGCGGTTATCCAAACCAGTGATGATCTGGTTCACATCACATATACATATAATAGGACTCAGATTAAGGTAACAAATAATTGGTTTTCAAGAGGTTCTTTCATTTTCTTACAGCAAACGAAAATATATCTTAATATTTCGTTGTCCTTTTTGTTTTCAGCATGTTGTCCTGAAGCCAATCTGAGAAATTGCATTGCTGTTTCAATCTTTGATTCTGCGAAGGTACTTTCTTTATTGCCTGTGTCGCGAAATGATTGAAATGTTAATCATGTTCAGATGTGTACATGTTCTTGTGTTCGAATTGTGATATAGTGTGAATCTATAGCTATATCTCTGCATCTTATCAATCATCTTTCATTTGTTTCTTTACCTTAGAGTAGGGGTGAGCGTCCCGTTTAACCACTTGGGATAGATCAAGTGGACAGAGTGTTAAACCCACTCATGTGCAATACAGGTTCAAACCCACACTTCCCGGGGACCCGATTGCATTATTATGAGTAAAAAAAAAAGTGAGCGTCCGGTCAATTTAATCGGTATAATTGGGTTGAATTTTTTAAAAGCCAAGACGACTCGAGTATGGTAATAATTCGAATAAACAGATCCAAATTATATTTATTTTCCTGATTATTTGGATCGGTTTAATAGTTCTCAATCACAAGTTTCATCATTGCATACTAATACTTGGACTAACCGTTAGCGGAATAAAATGTTTTGGTTGAATTTCTGTATAATACATTTTCAATATTATTAATTAATAATTGGTGCACAATCCAATTTTAAATTCTACATCTGCTGCTGACTGATTAATTGGCTTGTAATTGCAAATACAACAATACAATAGTAGAATGGCAATCTTCCAACTTCACAACAAACATCACAATCTTTACTACTCTTGTAAGTATCCAGCAACAATACATTCGTTACACTGATACATTCATTACACTGATACACTGATACATTCGTTACACTGATACATTCGTTACACTGATACACTGATACATTCGTGAATGGAAGAAACAATGTTATATATCTAAGGGTATCACCTAGAATATATAACATTATATATCAACACCAGAAATTCATAAATAAAATTGGATTTATCTAATCCATAAAATCCGAACCCAAAATGAATTAAGGTCAGAAACCTTTGAAGGGATTGGTTATATGGGAATCTCAATGCATTACAGGTATACACATAGTCAAGCATGCATAGGTTATTGCACTACGAATAGATTTACAAGTATATTTTCATAAAATAATAAGTGTTCAACACATTCAGGGGATTGCTAAAGTGTAATTAATTATGTAAAGAACCAGAATAAGGATCTTTCGGATGTCGGCATAAAATAATCAAAGATATAACTAGACTGTGGATAATCACAACTCCCCATCTTTATCTTGGATTAGAAGATAGCAAAATATTTTTACTTACACGTTAACACAATATGTAAAAAACTTTCAAGAACAAGCGTATTTATGGGATAACATCACACATTTTGTAACACATTTATTGTGGAAATAAATTTTAGTTATTAAGAAAAAGCAAAATTCACATGCAGAAGGAAAACAATTCGATTATTTTATTTATATTACAACTAGTTCAGTGAATCATTCAGCACTACTTCCCGAAATTCATATGATATGGATTTATCCGTCTCAAAGTTTTGTTATTTATTCTGGCTAACGTCATGTTCTCTCAAGATTTCTTTTTACGGGTGGAAATAAATTAAACTAAAATTAAAGTAAAAATATAGATATTAAAATAGAGTAAGAGTAGAACTAAATAAAGTTAAATCAAATTATATTTTTGTTAAATTGGACTGAAGTGCTATAAAAATTTTTACTATTAAAATGAAGGATGATTTATGGCTCTTTCGCACCCGGAGAAGAGGCACAGTCTCAAACCTAAGTGTGTCCAGAGAATTAGAACGCTCCTCCTTACTGTAGCAC
>JAAGWI010002548.1:0-15075 GCA_012274505.1 Galium porrigens var. tenue
TGTTGTTGTTGAGTTAGAATCGTGGATTCTGCAAATGGTGTAGTTCGTTTTTGCTAAGTGTGTGTTTATAATTTTATCTGCCTGTTGATATGGAATCGAGTATAACTCTAATGCTGGTATAGCATTTCTGTTTTCATTTCAGTTGCGAGATTGTTTTTGATCTCTAGGTAGTTTGAACTAGTTGATTGAATGTTGTGGCTGCTAAGTTAGAATCGTGCATACTGAAAATTTTCAGTCCGTTGTTGGTAATTGTGTGAGTACGTGTTTATAGTTTTATATGCCTGTTTATTGTCTGAGAATTCTAATGCTGGTGTAACATACTTGACGAGTTTCTGCTTTCATTCGGGTACGAGATTTTTTTAGATCTCTAGGTAGTTTGAATTAGTGGATTGAATGTTGTTGCTGATTTAGAATCGTGTAATCTGGAAATTATATGGCTCATTTTTGCTAATTGTGTGTGTGTGCGTGTGCGTGTGTGTGCCTGTGCGGGTGTTCATATAGATTTATATGCGTTGATATGGAATATCCTTAGTTAATTCTGATCCTGGTATAGCATGTTTGATGAGTTTTAACTTTTCATTCGAGTACAAGAGTTTGTTTCTAAACTTTTTAAGGTAGTTTTAAATCATGGTTCTTTTGGGCTGTAGTAGGTTTACTAGGACCACTGATTGCAATCACTGTATTAGTTTTCAGTTCAATATTAGGTGCAAGAACAAAATGCATGCAGTTATAATTTAAGATTTGGTTGCAAGAGCAAGTTTGCAGTCCTCATGTAGATAATACTAGAGTTTAAGAAACTTCATCATAGCACTTCCTCAAGACATTGCTCTGGTACTTTATGTAGTCTAGGTATCAAGGAGTAATTTGTACGCTGTACTTAAGAGCAAAAGTTGTCTTCTGAGATATTTTAGAATTGATAATTATGACTACATGAATACATTCCAAACTTGAAACTCCGTTCCTATGCAATATGCATGGCATTTTGCAATTGTAAGTTTATCATGTTATTGGTTTTTATTTTTACTTTTTGGCTT
Organism: Galium porrigens var. tenue; assembly: GCA_012274505.1. Lineage (NCBI taxonomy): Eukaryota > Viridiplantae > Streptophyta > Magnoliopsida > Gentianales > Rubiaceae > Galium > Galium porrigens. The sequence goes on from JAAGWI010002548.1 coordinate 1,035, forward strand.
TTACTTCTCTATAAAATTTTGAAAAATTAATCCAGCTGCTTTTAGTTAGAACATTTTTTCGTATTAAATTTTATGGATAATCCTTCAGTTTCATTGTTGTATCCATTTCCTTGTTTAATTTTCTATACTAATTTGTTGCACAGGCAATGTGGAGCTAACAAACATGCAGCTAAAGCCAGAGGCACTCAATGCATTGAAGTTGCCCATAAAGGTTAAGGCAGGCTTTCTTGGATCTGTAAAGCTTAAGGTTTGTTGTTTACTATTACCTAATCTCTACCACACACAAATCTTTCCTGTATGATTTTGTATCATCATTATGATCTGATGGGTTTTTTCTTTCTTATATAATCCTCAAATGCGTACTATCATTATTCAGTAGGGTTAGTGTACTTGCAGTTGTTAACTATAGGCACACTTCGGATTTTGTATGGTGTGGTTGATGGGCAATAGTTTACTGTGGGCGTGTTTCAGACTTTACGGAGTGGTTGACTTAAAAGTCAAGTGTTCAGTTTTGTTTGGTTAGTTGTATTTTGACTTACCCTACAATACATTCAGCTCTGATAATACACCTTTGAACCCATTATACTGTTATACCTACCTGTGCATGTTCTACATTTCAATCCATTTATAACTGTCAAAGACAAAGACAAGTGATTACTTTGCCATCTTTCAGGCTTCTAATATATCCAGGTAAGACAAATCTAACGATTTATATGGAGAGTGGCACTGTTTTTAGTTCTTTTTAATGTAAAACATGTACGCATGGGATTGAAAAGTAGATGGATAAGTCAATTTGGTCTGGTTGATGTTTCATGTAAAGCAAGTGGGGTCCTGTATGGTTTGCTCATTTGTCCGCCGTGTTGTATTTCTATGACTACTAAAAGTTTAGTTGAACAGAAGGGAAATTATTGATGTGAAATCCCGTGGCATACATGAAGATTGGTAAATAAAAGTTTCTGTAGTTTGCACTTCGGATAGCTTGTTGAAATATGTTCAGTTTCTTAGCGAGTAGTAATATTTTTCATGATTTTGATATTCCCATGCTAGGTCCCATGGAGTAGGCTAGGGCAAGATCCTGTTCTAGTTCAGCTGGACCATATTTTTTTGCTGGCTGAGCCTTCGACTCAGGTGGAAGGCTCTAGTGAGGATGCTGTACAAGAAGTTAAGAGGAGTCGTATACGAGTGAGTTTTTTATATTCTGAGTACAACTGAATTCTCATTCTTGATTGTGGTAGAAATTCTTGATGTTCATTTTCCTGGTGCAGGAAATGGAAAGGAAGTTGTTGGAGAGTAAACAAATATTGCAGAGTGAGATGGTATGTTTTTGAAGTGCTTTTTGTGTTCTCGAAGAAAGCAGTTTTCTCATTACGTGCTTATCTCAATGGCTCCTACACCTGACACTTTCTTTGGTTTTACCTTGCGCTGGAAGTATCCATTTAAATTACTTATTAAACCTCATTTAATAGGATTGATTTTATTAAGAAGTCTGGTATAGTGATATAGATGAATAATTCAATCAGTTTGGTTAATATGGCTGGGCTGTCCATGGAAAGTTTTAAATAAATTCCTGTAAGAAGATATAAAATACTCTTCCTTAGACACCCACAGCCATGCAGAACACATTAGACCCTCAGGCACACTCAGATTATAAATGCTTTCTCAGAGATATTGTTAAAAAAAAGGAGTTGAGCCTTAGCAGTCTCTCATGTATACAGCCCCACATTCTTGCTGAGTAAGCAAGCTGATAGACAGTTCAATACTGAGGAAATTCATGACAAACACGGATCTGAATTAGAAGCACCGAGCCAGACTAACTCACATTTTTTGAGAGTAAACTGTAGCTTTAAATGAAAGTTAAGTAGATCTGTTCATAGACTGTTGCCATTATGGCGAGCTGTTGGCAATGGATGTGCCAACAGGAGAGACATGTGATAATAAAGAATTGTGTGGGGTTCAGTAACCAAATCCTGAATTGAATAAATAATAATTAATGATCGACATTCCATTACTATCCGATCAACAAATGGGGTGTTGAGTCATTGTACTGGACTGATCCATCCATTTGACATGAGAATTTTACTTTGGTCTGTCCCTGTAGTTAGTTTACTTATCGCACCCTGGTCATTGAAGTCACGTCATATAGCGTGGCCAGACAATTTTGCAATTTTATAGGATTCAAAAGTTCCATCTCTTACTGAGGGCAGAAGCTGCATATATTTGTGCAGAGTCAAGTAAAATTTGTGTTTCTTAATTTTGCAACCATATAAATGTGCAAGTTTGATAAATGTCATTTTCTTGTCTTGTATAGTCTGGAAAGCGTTCTATTTTATGTGGTAGTTTTCTGCTTTAGCACTTGTTTTCCTCTTAATAAGCTTGTCTGACTTTATTATCTTTGTCTGTTTCAAAGAACAAGTCTTGGTTGGGGTCTTTGATCAACACTGTAATTGGGAATCTGAAACTTTCCATTTCAAATATTCACATCAGATATGAGGATGCTGAGAGGTGGGTACTTCTTATACTTCTTTTTTTACCGCAAAGGATTGCATAGTGCCTAATAGTGTTCATCTGTCAGCCATCCTGGTCATCCTTTTGCTTCTGGTGTAACGCTGGACAAGCTATCAGCAGTGACCGTCGATGACACTGGGCAAGAGATTTTTGCAACCGGGGGTGCGCTTGAGCGTATTCAGAAGGTTTCTGTTTTTTCCTTTTCTTTTCTGAATGTATATTATGCAGAGAGATGAGATACACTGTAAAATCACAGTTTGTGAGAATGCCAAGGATAACTAGACTTGCTGCTCTGCTTTTCTTTCTTTTTCTTGCTTTTTTGGTCTTATCTGACTGTTGAACTTCCATCTTAGTCTGTAGAGCTTGAGAGACTGGCAGTTTATTTGGATTCTGATATAAGTCCGTGGCACATAGATAAGTCCTGGGATAATTTACCACCCGGAGAATGGGATCAGGTGTGTTCTGATCTCATTCAACCTTATACACGTTTGTGTATGAGTAAGTTGCAAAATCGATATGCAACCAATACTAATGCTTCGTGAAATCTAGATTTTCAAGTTTGGGACCAAGGATGGGAAACCAGCAGCTCGTCTTCACGAGGAGCACACTTACGTTTTGCGACCGGTTACTGGAAATGCAAAATATTCAAAACAACATCTTAATTTGACTGTTAGTGCAGGCCAACCACTTCAAAAGGCTGTGGTGAATTTGGAAGATGTAACACTTAGTCTTTCTAAGGTTGGTTTACTTTTTCCCATTTGTAAGTTAGTGCTACTTCAGTTTCCATCCTGGAAAGTGGTTTGATTATATGCATTTACATTTCGAATTCTTTGTGTTTGAAAGAGTGGTTATAGGGACTTGCTTAAGTTGGCCGATAATTTTTCCACCTTCAATCAACGTTTGAGGTATGCTCATTATCGACCACGAGGATCAGTAATATCTAATCCAAGGTCCTGGTGGAAGTATGCCTACAAAGCCATATCTGATCAGTCGAAGAAGGCGAGGTGAGAGTAATTCAGATAATTATCGTTTTATTTTTTTGTTTGTTGATGCTTGTAGTTTTATTAAGGTGATTGACTTAATCCCTTGCGAACAATTTAGTTGTAGTTCCTGTCAGGTAGATATTGTTGTATTGAAGTTATGCAAACATGATTTGTACTTTTGCAGAGCTATTCAAATGAATTTCATCGTATTGTTTTGTAGAGAGCTTCTAATTTTGCCTCAATAATACAAGGAAGTAACATAGAAATTTGTCTTGGTGATGATTTAACAATTAGACTGTATGATGCGATTGATGAAACATGCTAGATTCAAGGGAGTCCTTTCATGCTATAGTGGTGTGAGATTTTAGGGTTGAGGAAATTTTCAACTTTTGTTACTTATGTCTTATGGATTTCCTGTGCAGTTCTTTGTTAAATACTTAAATGAGAATAGTGGCCTTGTTTTGCTAAAGTTATTTTTTCTTCCGTTTATTAATATAACTTCATGCATGATCCCTGCTCTGGTAGATTTCTCATTTTGCAGTGTTCCGTCCCATTCTTTTTATTTCGAGATTTATCTTGGAACTTGTGGTTCTTTATTCTTATGTCTTGACTCTTCTATAAAAATAATGTGGCATTGCTATTATTTGATCCATTCATATAATATTTTCTTGCCATTTAGTGGGAGATTGTCATGGGAGCAGGTGCTGCGGTATGCAAGGCTGCGGAAAAAATACATATCATTGTATGCAAAGTTGTTGAAAGCTGATGCTGATCAGGTTGTAGTTGATGATAATGAGGAGCTACAAGAACTTGACCGTGAACTTGATATTAATCTTATTATCCAATGGAGGTAGACTATTTTATATTTCTGGCTTGGCACCAGTTTAGCTCTTGACATATTGTTTCTATGGTGCGGGCGAACACAAGTTTGAACAGTATTAGGATGAACATAAGCCTGATAATTTATCACTTCGTACATTGCTAAAGTTGAGGACTGTATCTCTTGGGGCTGTTTGCCAGCTTTTTTGTTTCCTTATCTAGGAAGGTCTCAGTTAATACAATTTCATATTCTATAGTCGGGGCAATTTCAACTTCCACCACCTCAGTTTCAGCATTTTACCATACTGTTTTTAGAGGCCTTTTTGCTTCTTTACAAATTTTATTGCTTTTGTATTGTTGGCGGGGGATGCTTGGAATCAACACTTTATCCTTATTTTGTCCAGGATGTTGGCTCACAAGTTTGTTTCTCAATCCATGGAGTCAGAGATCTATATAAAGAATCAGAAGTCAAAAAAGTCATGGTGGCCATTTGGAGGGTGACTATTCATTTTAAATTCAATTTCCAATGCGGGTTTATTAGTGTCATTGCATATATATTTACAATTGAAATTTGGTTTGAATTCAAATTTGATTTAGGACCAGCAACTCTACAAAAGATGAAAATGAACCAGAGATCCTTAACGAGGAAGACTGGGACAGGTTGAACAACATGATTGGGTATAAAGAAGGTGAAGATGATGAATTACTGGCTATCCATGCAAGAAAAGATGTAGTTCATACCTCGTTGGAAATTCACATGAAACATAATGCTTCGAGGCTTACTGATGCCAAAGGGTGCCTTGCTGATTTATCATGTGAGAATCTTGATTGCTTTGTTGAGCTCTATTCCGAGTCAAAAGTGTTTGACATAAGATTAGGATCATATCAGCTGTCATCTCCTAATGGCCTTCTCGCAGAGGTTAGTTCTTGGGAATCATTGTTTTTTTGTTCTTTGTTTTATTTTCTTCAATATAACGAATATAACTATAAGCGTTATGGGTTTTTCAGCACTTTTCATTTTTTCCTTTCGACAGAGTGCAACACGCAGTGATTCATTAGTTGGTGCCTTCCGCTATAAGCCTTTTGATTCTGACATGGATTGGAGCTTGGGTGCTAAAGCGTCTCCTTGTTACATGACTGTATGGTGCCATTCTGCATCCAATCAAATTTTAGCTTCTACTTATAACAAATTCAAGGGGCCTAAACTGTTCTTTTCTTTTGACCAGTATCTTAAAGTCTCCATTGAGGAAATCATTAACTTTTTCAAGAGTAATGCTGCTGTAAGTCAATCAGTAGCTCTGGAAACTGCAGCAGCTGTTCAGGTCTTTCCCACTTTCCTTATTCTAATCTTTGAATTCTTCCACAGTAGAGATGTTTTGTTTCCCTTCTGAGCATATAGAATATCCCATGAACATGTGTGATACTTCCAAGGATTATGTATACTCTATGGTGGGTAACAGATGAATAAAGTTCCTGTAACTAGTTTTGCGACTACTCTATGAATGCATGATGTATGCACGCATTGCGCTCTTTGAAACCAAATTTTCAGTTAGTTTCTTCATATTGGCTGTGTTTGATGCAGATGACCCTTGATGAAGTTAGACGGACTGCACAAGAAGAAGTAAACAGAGCTCTGAAGAATCAGGCCAGGTTTGTAACATTTCTTATCACATGTAGTTACTGAAGACAAAACCATCAGGCACCTACTTGTTTATCTCAAAAGCTATCATAAATAGAGTGCTGAAATGGCATTTTAATGTTTCTCTGACATTTTTAGTGCCTTTTACTGATATGTAGGTTTTTCTTGGATTTGGATATTGCCGCTCCAAAGATAACAATCCCCACTGACTTCTCTCCAGATAACTCCAATTCCACTAAGCTTCTACTTGACTTAGGAAATTTAATTATCCGTACCCAGGTATATTCAGAATCCTTGGTGGAACTCTATTGTCCAGAACCTTTTTTGTCATATAGCTGAATTTTTTTCTATCTAGGGTGATGATGAGATGGTCCCACCTGAGGAACTAAACATGTATTTGCAATTTAATCTGGTCTTGAGTGACGTCTCTGCATTTTTGGTTGATGGCGACTACCATTGGAATCAAGCAGCTCCAGGGAGAACTGATGGCTCATCCAAATCTAGTGTTACTAATTTCTTGCCTGTTATTGACAAGTGTGGGGTCGTCGTAAAGCTTCAGCAGGTAATACTATCTGCTAATATTGGTGCATCCGCATTCTGTAAATAATTGTTAATTGCAATTGTACTTTCCAGATTCAATTGGAAAACCCAGAGTTCCCATCTACAAGACTTGCAATGCGGCTACCGTCTTTAGGCTTTCACTTTTCCCCCGCTCGATATCACCGATTGATGCAAGTTGCAAAGATTTTTCAAGGAGACAGCAAGGAAAATGATGGTTTTCCTCAACCGTGGAGTGAGAGCGATTTTGAAGGATGGCTTTTGATTCTCACTCGAAAGGTTTCTGTTACAACACACTGTCGCCTTTTTTATTGTATTACAATGGCTTACTTTGCCAGTCAACCTTTTCTTTTGTTTGTTATACCTGACACACTATTAGATTTTTTCTGGTTGTTTCCTATTATGTTTCTATAACTGCTCTCTTGTGTAGGGTATTGGAGGCAGGGAAGCTATATGGCAACAGAAATACGTTTGTATCGTGGGGCCTTACCTTTATGTGCTTGATCATCCAAACTCTATATCATACAAGCAGTATAAAAGGTCTTTAAATGATTACATCATATTATTGTACATATTTTGAACATTTTCCTTTTCGCTTTTTGTGCTTGATCAACCAAACTCTATGTCCCAAGCAGTATAAAAGGTTTTAAATGATTACATCATGTTATTGTAAATATTTTTAACATTTTGTATTTCACTTAAAAAGTATTATTAATTCAGTTTAATTGAGGGACAAAAATATCCAGTTCGTTTTAGGGAAAGAAACTAAAATCAGAAACGAATGGTTCATCCATCTTAATCTATAAGGGAAATGGTTCCTTCTTAGCGGGGTGGAGCTGATCCACCCTGCTAATCTTAATCTGTTGATGAGTCCTTTTTATTTTCACCGCCCTCTACCAAAAATTCCATCGAATCACTTATTTTTCCGTCTCATTGAGGTTGGAGTAATTAAAATCTTGAAGAAGTGGTCATTCTTTTTTTCAAAATCTTTAGCAATAATTTACCTTGAAGAACTTAACTATGTTAGAAGTTCCAAAAATAAATGTTAGAAGTACGTGTATTGTTTGTTATTTTGAGTATTTTGGTGGCCCGGCATTTTCAGTTGTTTGTAATTTATTAGTGTATTTCTGGGTATTTGTGTATTGCTTGATATGGCCCGTAGTATTTGTATTCTCAAATTATGTCGTTGTCTTACTGGGTCATCATTTTATTTACCTGCAACGGCTTGGTGGTGAAATGTATTATCTCTGGGTGTCTCCTTTTACTATGTTCTGCATTCTGTTTCCCTTTCTAAGAAATAATCTCCTCCATATGCTGCAACAATGAAACAAAACTTTTTCTGTTACAGCCTTCGTGGGAAGCAGCTACATCAAGTGCCTGCTGATACTATAGGCAATCTGGAACATGTGTTGGCACTTTGTGACTCTGAATGTGATAATAGCAAGGTTGTCCCCACATGATAAGGATATTCACATTGCGCTAGTCTCTTGTACTGGAGGTTTATGTTTTTCTTAACCTCCCCTCTGCATGTTGGTATCATCTCATCGTCATTTTTTTAACAGCTTGTGGAAGATGCAAATCTAGTTCTACGCTGTGATTCTGAGGAATCATCGCGGACCTGGCAGAGCTGGCTGCAGGGGGCTATTTATCGGGCATCGGTAAATTTGAACTATCATTAAGTTTGTATCTAAGCTTTGCGTGTTACAGTTTAGTGGATATAATATTATTGGATATTTTATTCATGATTAGAATTGCATCTCTTCCCTAGCATACTCTGGTAACTTGGTTGATTGATTGAACCTACTCTAGTAACACCAGATATAAGTGTGAAAAGACAAAAGGTGTAGGATTTGTATTGAGACCATTTTTAAAACTCATCTCAATTCACATTTTGAATGCAATTTGGTGCATTATGACACATCAGGGATTTGATAGGCTATTACGTGATCGTATGGTGCTAGATGTATTTATCATTTTAATGTTTCTGTCTTCTTTGTTTGGGTCTGTTTTGGTGAACATTTTGGATCGAACCACTCCCACCTTGCAATTTTTTTTTTCTTTTATGTCATGTGAATGTTGTCTTGTGAAGGTACTTATATATCATATAACTTTCATTGTAGGGGTCAACTCTTATCACTGCTCTCCCAGAGAGCTCATCAGATTCTGACATGGAAAATGAACATGTTGGCAATCAAGATTTGATTCACTCTTCGAGTACCGAGAAAGTGTTCCTAACAGGAGTACTTGATGAGCTAAAGATATCCTTGCATTACAACAGTCAGGTAGCTACTGACAAATTTAGGTGGTTGACTTTCATGGTGGTGATGCTTTACTCATGTGCCTGGCCTGTTTCTGTTTTTAATAGCATGATCAGAGTTTCATGAAGGTCCTTCAGGCTGAGGAGAGCCGCTTATTTGAACTCCGAGCAACAGGTGGACGGGTGAGTCTTTCTGTAGGTTTTTGTTATGGTTAGCATAGATCCTGATATTTTCTTAAATTTTAACCAACTTACTTTGTCAGGTTGAGCTCTCTATCAGAGGAAACGACATGTTCATTGGAACAGTCCTCAGAGCACTAGAGGTGGAAGATCTTGTTAGCCGTGAAGGGAAACCTCATTCTTGTTACCTGGCAAGATCATTCATCACTAGTTCTGATGCACCTATTTTGTCTGATAATGTTGAGAATGAGGGTTTCTCAAGTACTGATTTTGGTCAAAGTGAAGCCGATGATGAATTTTATGAGGCATCAGAGAGTTTGAATGAGGAAAGCCCCCAGTCACTGGCTGCAGACCAACACTTTCACTCATCAAACAAGTATAGTAGAGCTCCTAGTTTCAGTCGTCTTTCCGGTCTTCTTCCTTCTGAACTTAGTTACTCTGGGACTGATGGTACGGAGGCCTCTTCCAAGTTAAACAGCTTTGTGAAGGCCCAAATTGTTGTTTATGATAAGAACTCGGCCCTTCGTGAGGGTATTGAGACAAAGGTTATTTCCTGAGATTTATTCTCTTGTATTACAGCTGTTCCCTTCCTGTCTGGCTTCTTATATAGTTTCTTATCCATTGCTATAGGTAGCTGTCACACTTGCTACCTTGTCATTCTCCTGTCGAAGGCCTACAATACTTGCAATTCTTGCTTTCGTGGATTCAGTAAATATGGAGGATGACCGGCACAGCTTATCCACTGATACTGCAACTGTTATGGAACAAAACAATGTCTTTGGAAGAAATGTGGTGGATAGACAGCCTTCGGCTACATATGAAGAGCCCATGGCCAAAAGTTTGCTTGGAAAGGGAAAGTCCAGGATCATATTTTATTTAACACTAAATATGGCTCGAGCTGAAATTGTGTTGGTGAAAGAAAATGGTTCCAAGCTCGCTACTTTGTCACAAGATAATTTTCTGACGGATATTAAGGTTTTGGGTCTCTTCTCTTGGCGTTTTCTGGATTAGTGTTGATGTGTATAATCATCATGTGTGAATCTTATGTTTGATAACTTTTTCTTATTATAGGTCTTTCCATCTTCATTTGGTATCAAGGCATCTCTTGGAAACTTAAGAATAAGTGATGATAGTCTCCACAACAATCATATGTATTTCTGGGCATGTGATATGAGAAATCCAGGTGGCAGTTCATTTGTGGAGGTATTCTGTTACTACTTTCATTTCGAGCTGCAGATCATACCAGTAGTTATAAATAGACTGCATGCATTCATATTCTGAGCCATTAATTATTCGGTTTTACTGTATGTTCTTCTGTAGCATACTGTTCTAAAGTAGGTATGAAATGCTCGTTTGATTATATAGTTGACAGTAGCTTCAAGGTATAAGGCATTCTTTGGTTTTGTGATTGATTTTGAAATTCAAACAGAAGCTCTAGGTATCCAAGTATAATAGTGGAGACCCAGTTACTCATAATGAAGCTGGTGGTGAAGATTAATTTAAGGTGTTACGCTGCAATGCTACTATTTTGGTGTCCATCACCTTACATAGTTTGTATGGACTATGTAAAATGAACAGTTTTTCTGTCCCCATGTGTCATCTTCTGTTTGCCCATCTGTAGTTAGGTCTGCCTGGCACAAAGGCCAAGAAGGATACTGAGAGGCAAGCTCAGTAAATTCTGATGCAAAAGTATAGACATTCTGTTTGTCATGTAATTTTTGTAAGGACTCGTACTTTCTTTGTTCCATAGTCAAGCTCATGAATTTAGACCAACTGCTTAATACCCAAGACAGGCCTGAAATCTAGTGCAGCTTTTGAAACAAGTTGGTTCTTCATGTTGATTAGTTATGGGGAAGTTCTGTAATGTGAGATTGTTTTATATTTCATTTGGTTTATGCTGTCTGTAGACTCCGTACACAATATCTTCTGAGATCCGGAAAGGGTCTTTTGAGGCTCTTGTAATGCATGGTCTAGGACAGGTAGTGTAACTTTGAATCGTTTTTATTTTGGAATATTGAGACTAGTTTGTTGGGGTGGGGGGGAGGGGCTTTGATACTATTATGTATGCCCCAACAGTTAATAGGAAACAGTCAAAAGGAGGTTTAAGCTATATAGAAAATAAGAGTCCCTTGCATTACTTGTCCGTGCACAAAGATGAAATAAGGTGCCTTATATCTGGATATAATTTTTATAAGGAGCCAAAATTGTGTTCTTGTTTTCATTTGCCTCTTTTAAATTTTTTTATTATAAACCTTCTGCTTGTTTATATTCTATGTTTTCGGTTTGAATTTGCAGTTGGTATTTTCTTCATTTAGTCCTGATGATGAAGACTACGAGGGTTTTGATTACAGTCTCATTGGTCAGCTCTCTGAAGTGCGAATTGTTTATTTGAACCGATTTCTTCAAGAGGTAAATCATCTCTTGCATTTACTTGTATGGCCGTTTTACATAACCTCCATTGATGTATTCCAAGTGCTATTGTAGGTCATTAGTTACTTTATGGGTCTAGTTCCCGACAATTCAGTGGATGTAATCAGGGTCAAAGATCAAGAAACAAATATTGAAAAGTCATTCACTGCAAGTGAGATCAAAGGTTCCCCTGCTATGAGATTGGATATTTCCTTAAGAAAGCCAATAATATTGATGCCTAGGAGAACAGACAGTCCTGAGTAAGTTTGATTTATTTCACTTAAGTATCATCTTTGCCTATAACATGCTGTCAGTGCTACGGGATATATAGTAACGTTGTATGCTTTTTATTGCAGCTATCTGAAGCTCGATATTGTGCAGATAACTGTGCAGAATACTTTCCAGTGGTTTGGTGGTAGTATGAATGAAACTAAAGCTGTGCACATGGAAATTTTGATGGTTAAAGTAAGACTTATCCTGATATGTAGTGGTTTACTTAGGAAATTAGGGGCCTGTGCCAAACAGATTACTCATCTTCTATCCAAAAACTAATGCTACAGGGATAAATTGATAAAAATGATAGTAATTCTTATCTGGTACTTGGTACCCTGGGAATACCATACTCGTGTTAAGTTGTGTATTTTAAATTTACATTTCATTGTTTATCTTTGTGCATTGCATTGATTCAAACAATTAGATAATAAAAAAATTGAATACATTAGATGCACATTTAAACAATCCACAAACACAATACATACAGTACACGATTAAATAATTTAAAATACACACCCAATGAATAATTATGCTCATTACCCTGGGGATGCCATATAATTTACTGTCTACTTCTGTATGCTGATTTTTTTGTTTTCTGCTATTTTCCCAAGGTTAATTATACATAATCTCAGGCACTGATATATTCTTCTTGTTCTTATTCTAAAGTTATTACTTTTCCATAATCGGGTTTTTGAAGAAGTTAATTACCTGAGTTAATTGGGTTTTTGAAGAAGTTACTTTCCCATATCTTAAGGTTGAAGACATAAACCTCAATGTTGGTTCTGGGAGTAATTTGGGAGAAAGTATAATGAAAGATGTCAAAGGCATTTCAGTTATCATCCGGAGGCCCCTGCGTGACTTGTTACATCAGGTCCCTGGCTCAGAAGTTACTATTAAGGTATTAAAATTTTCAGTTTGGTGCTGCTATATGCTCTTTAGCTCTTAATTTTAACCTTTCAGTGGCAGCAATAGTGAGCTTTATATTTTTGGCTGAGAATCTAGATTTTTGTTCTCAGATTGAAGAACTAAAAGCAGCTCTATCAAGCAAAGAGTATCAAATAATTACAGAATGTGCTCAGTCCAATTTTGCAGAGACTCCTAATTTGGTGCCTCAGTTAAAAGATCTCCCCTTGTCTGCTTCTGCTGATGGGTCTGGACCATCTACTTCTGTTGAGCCTGATGCTATGGAATCTGAACTTCAGACTAAGGAGGTTTTGATTGCCACCAAAGTTTCTGTTGTCATTGATCTTATCGAACTGAGTCTTTTTTATGGCCTGACAAGGGATGCATCTCTTGCAACTCTGAAGGTATTTGAATCTCTCTTATCTACCTTTTCTCTACGAAAGTTATATCCCGTATTCTGAATGCTGTACACTTACAGTTCATCCTGTCCATGGAAGAGAAGTACAGCATGAGGGAGAGGATAGATGATTCCTAGACATAGTTTTATAAATTCCATTATAACCTTGGTTTTATTTCAATAGACCTATTCTACATTAACCCATCAGGTTGATAAGTTAATGTCTTGCTCTCTTGTATTTAACGCCCCATCTGATGCAATGACTTAATTCAGGTGAGCGGTGCATGGCTGCTCTACAAGTCTGATACACTGGGGGAAGGTTTTCTGTCTGCTACTCTTAAGGACTTCTCTGTCCTTGATGATCGTGAAGGCACAGAAGAAGAGCTTAGGCTGGCAATCAGGAATCCTGAAGCAAGATACCATCAAACAGATATCTTGGCTAGTGATGAAATCCATCTAAGGGAGAGAAATACAGCAGATAGGGACAGAGAACTGGTTCCTACGATGCTTATGCTTGATGCCAGATTCAGTGAATATTCCACATCTCTGTTGTTACGTATCCAGAGGCCGCAATTACTTGTTGCACTTGACTTTCTGCTTGATGTTGTTGAGTTTTTTGTGCCTACTGTTCGTGGTATGCTATCCAGTGAAGAGGATAAAAACTCCTCCCAGATTGTTGATGCAATTATACTTGACCAATCCATATACTCTCAACCTAGTGCTGAATTTATACTCTCCCCTACGCGACCTTTGGTTGCCGATGATGAAAGATTTGACCTATTTGTTTATGATGGAAGAGGTGGGAGATTGTTTTTGCAAGATAGACACCGCTCCAATCTCGCCTTTCCTAGTGTGGAACCGATAATATATGTGGGAAGTGGAAAGAAACTCCGCTTTCAAAATGTTATAATCAATGTATGCCATTTTCTTTCTTGTGTCACACTGTTTAATTTTATTTCAAGAGAGAGTAAATTGGATTAATTTTACTTTAAAACTACATTTAATTGGGGTAATGCTTGTGACTTTGTGCAGAATGGACAGTATTTGGATTCTTGTATTTTACTAGGATCCAACAGCAGTTATTCAGCTTCAGAGGAAGATGGAGTATTTCTCGAGGT
>JAAGWI010002663.1:464-15539 GCA_012274505.1 Galium porrigens var. tenue
CCTGACATGTCGTGCGTCCATTTTTAAAAATATTTTAATACTCAATATATTAGGTGTATATATTGAGTTGGGCCTCTATTATCCCTTCTTCATAGTTCATACTAGATTATGTGTCATGGTGAGATGAAAGTATCATATATAATAGCAAAACATGACCTAAGCGGCAATGTAAAGAAAAATTCAATACAAATTTCGTGAGTGGAATAAATGTTTTGGCCTATATATAACTCAAAACGGGTCGTCTGAGAAAGTGTGTGGACAAAATCAAGCTGATAATGCACACGCCTGACATGTCATGCGTCCATTTTTAACAAGGTTTTAATACTCAATATATCAGGTGTATATATTGAGTATACACCTTTATATATATTTGGGGCTGTATTATCCCTTCTTCATAGTTCATACTAGATTAGGTGTTATGGTGAGATGGAAGTATCATATATAATGATAGCAAAACATGACCTAAGCGGCAATGTAAATAAAAATTCAATACAAATTTCGTGAGTGGAATAAATGTTTTGGCCTATATATAACTCAAAACGGGTTGTCTGAGAAAGTGCGCAGACAGACTCAAGCTGATAATGCCCACGCCTGACATGTCGTGCGTCCATTTTTAACAAGGTTTTAATACTCAATATATTAGGTGTATGTTTAGTTGACGGTTTTCAGAAAAGAGAATCAGAAATGGGACATGAATATGAGATCTTGATTTCATTTGTTAGTGTTTGGTTGGGTTTTTCTATCATTCTCTTTCTTTATTTTTAGCTTTTCCATCACCCCAATTGGGTGAAATGTGATTCTCTAGTCTAATTTGGGTTTGGAAATCCCCAACTTCCGTAATCATTCCTTTTTTATTAATTAAAAAAGGGAAAAAAGTTGTGCTCAAAAACATTCACCCCAACTTCCATAATCATTCCTTTTTTCTACCCTTTCAGTTTTATAAAACATTCACCTTCACTGCCGTAGTTCATTGTTAAGCCATCCTATGAGCTCTGATTTTTCAGTCCCGGTACGAGATTTCTGCAACTCCGAAAACAGATAATTTTTAAGAAATTCTTACTTTTTTTATCAGATTGTGTTCAAAATCACCGATGTGGCATTCATGTGTAGATTTAGAGTTCTATTGCTAGTCCCATTAACATGTTTTGAGTTGATTAGTTTGACTGGTGTTCTTAGGTTGGATTATGAGCACAATATAATATTAATACAATCTCTAGTTTGCCTTGTGTGCTTAGTTTTGGTCGTTCAATTGTGATTACATCAAGGATTTCTTTTGTGGGTCTTTCAGGTTTTGCTAATCTAACCGAGATTGAACATGTTTTGCTTAAGCAGTTGCACAATTTTTACCAGAGGTTATATATTTGTGGCTAATTTGCCCTCTGATCACTGGTGGAGCGACATCCGATTGGCGGCGGTTAAAATGACAATCCGCATCGGTTTGGAACCGCCGTGCGCGGGCATGTCGTGCAAAGCCCCGCCACATTTCAAGGTGGTTCAAACCACCACATAAAGTTTCAAGTTCGAAACTCTTGCAGGAAGTTATAAAAAATATCACCGCCCGAATCGACCGGTGAAATAAGAACGAGAACTCAGGTCAATACAATTGAAATCATCATCCAAAAAATCAAACAATACTGTAGGTTATGAATTGTTGTACAAAGTTTTAGTAACACCAATAAAATTGAAACACCACAATATCATCCTCATCCAACACATGAGCTCGAAATCATCATCCAACACATGAGATCGAGATCCAATCATCCAAAAACCACAACATAACATCATAACCCAACACAAGAGATAGAGATCGATCGAACAGATCAAGATCAAAATCATCATCCAATAATCATAACACAACATCATAACCGAGATTGAGATCTAGAACTAGAAGGAGCCGGGGGAGAAGAAAGGGACAGGGAGGGAAGAAAGGGCTGGGGAAGAAGGGAAAAAAAAGATTGAAAAACAAAAGGGAAGATCAAACTGTGGCGGAGTGGAGATAGAAAAGGGTAGAGAGTTGAGTTTATCGGCACAAAGAGGTATAGGGAGAATATATTTCTATATCGTAACCCCTATAGATTTTTATTTTTTTAAAATAAACTCTTTCTACAGAGGACCGTCGTGGATAGGTGACGTATTTTGGCTGTTTTACGCTAGTGGTTTCTACGCACCTTAAATAGTGCCTTGTTCTAATATGAGTTTCTAACATGTAATCTGACAAGGAAAGGTTCTCGTGCAATGATTTGAATGTGAGCATTTGGGACATGTAGTTTGATTCTTTAGGTTGCAGTATATGTTTCCTTATACCTCTATTCTGAAAATTTATACACAACATTGCCTGTTTTAGGGTATTTATATCATTGACTGAAAATTTATACAAAAAAATTGAAGGTTTTAGGGTTAGTCGATGAGTTTAATTGTAATTTACCACCCTACTATTTAAATCACCCAACTGTTTAAATAGTAGGTTGGCGTCGAGGTTAACATGCTTATACTTAGCCTGCACTGCCTTTAACACTAAAATCTTTAAAACTTTTAGTAATATGTACTTAAGGATATTAACATTCAAACACATGTGATTTCAACTCCAAAAGGTTAAATGTAGGAACTCAGAAAGAAATAGAGGAAATAATTTTTTAATTACTTTAAAATTTAAGAAATATAAATAAATAAGTAGTATATTAAGTATGTGAAGGGATCAATACACTCCCTTATTTGCACACCATTTGCACTCCAAATCTCAGCCCTTGATAGAATCTAATCTAAGCCATTGATTAATCTATTGGATTAATTAATTAAAAATAGTAATAATCACTTACTGATCACCTTTAGATTAGATTCTAAGATTTGGAGTGCAAATGGTGTGCAAATAAGGGAGTGTATTGATCGCTTCCCATTAAGTATATCTTAAAAAGATAATGAAAAGTATAAATGAAAAATTCTAGTGAGTCATGTTTTAGAAAAGAGGTGGTCTCATGTGAGACGACCGTACAATAAGTCTGTTACAATAAGAACTGCTTCATCATTTTCGTCGAATCCAGGACAATTCTGCTACCATCTGCAGACGCGTGCATTCTCGGAGAATCGCGTCGTAGTGTAACTCCACCCTTAAAATCGAAAAACATAAGTAGAGGGGTAGGAAAAAAAAGGAAAAATAAATACTATTTATATTAAATTAATAAATGTCTAATATGCTCGTAAAATTTGGGTCAAATATTTGACCGTTACACGTTTAACGGACGAACTGATAGAGTGATAAAAAATCCCAGAAAATAACAAGTTGGTGACCCAGAATACTCGTTTTAAAGTAAGGTGACTAAAAGCTGAACTTTAATATAGTTTGGTGATACAAAATAGAATTCACTCTAATATAAATAACTCATTTATAAATTCAATTTAAAGGTAAAAGTGAAGCAAGTTTGATTGTCAATAATCAAATTGGATAAACATATGGGACACTTGAAGTAGCTTAAAACTTAAAATGCTGACTAAAAATATGAAGTTATTGGGTAATGGGTATGAAGTTTTTTTTCGAGAAGTAAATTTTGCTGCTAAGGTAAAATTGTTTGTAATGTTAATAACAATATTCTTGATTTTTGATAAAAGAGTAAATAAATTACACCATTTAAGTTATCATTTCAATCAATTAAGTAGTACATTGTTATGAACTGAAATAATTTGAAAAATAGAATCTTTATAATTAAATGGAGATGAATTTCATCAAAACATTTTCTCGATGAACTGAACCGAATCAGTGTACATATAACGTCATGAGACTAGGGTTGCACTTACCATAAAATATCAAAAATGTCACAAATTATAATAAAAACGTAAATTTTCCTTTTGTGGAAAAAAAAGAGATTGAAAACATTTGAAAGGGGAGGACGCTCCACTTCCCTCCAATTCCCCCCAAAATCCACAATCTCGAAATTATCTTTCCCTCCAAAATTTCAAAACCATTGAAATAAATTCAAACATTTGAAAAATTCAACCCCTCCAAAACAAGTCTTTCTCCGAAAGCTTTGCCTTTTTTTCACCATTCTTTCATTTATTTATTCTAATTTTCCACACCCACTATAGCCCCACCCTCTCTTCTTCAACCACTCGATCAACCCCAAATCCACCACCAAAATGATGCCCTCGTCGATAAGATGCTCTGCCTCTGCATCCTCCGACGCCGATCCCGCCGGAGAAGTCCACGTCATCATCGGCCCCATGTTCGCCGGCAAGACCACCGCCCTCCTCCGCCGCGTCAAATCCGAATCCGACGGCGGCAGGTATTCCATTCTGGACCCTCAATTCCTGTTATTTTACTCTCATGTGATTGGGTTATGAGGGCATTCGAAAATATCCAGTGTGTGTTTTCCCCCTTTCTTTCCTGATGTTTGTAATGGGATTGTTTGAAACCAAATGAAATTGAACTATTGTATAGGGAGTTTTAGTCTTCAATTGAAGATATCTTCTATGTGTATGTGATTGTTGAGCGGTATTGTGTAGGGAGTATGTTTTGAAAATTATTCTGATCATTCGTATTTCGTGTGTCGGTGCAGAACTGTGGCCATGATCAAGTCAAGCAAGGATAACAGATATGCCATAGATGCGGTAGTGACCCATGATGGGGTCAAGTTCCCATGTTTATGTTTATCTAAACTTTCATCTTTGAAACATGTATTAGGAGCGAATGCCTACGGCAAGGTTTGTGTTTGTTTAAATCTTAATTTCATTTACGTTGGTACTTTAAATTTTGATTGCAAGAATGTCCCTTGCATGTCGTGTAGGGAGGAGCAGGCATAGAAGGAAATCCTTTTTTTCGTAAAATCCTTTTGTAAAATCCCCATGGAAATTATATCATGTGATGGGACTTGGCTTCTCGTTTCCTTACTTTTCTTGAAGGTCAATTTTTTTCATGTTGTAGTCAAGTAAGGATAATCTATGCTTGATCCTTGATCCATGAGAACAGAGAGATCTCATTGAGTAGTTCAAGCATATTCATCTATAGGATCGATTAGTTTGTTGATTTTCTTCTGAATTGTATATTCATATGTTTTGGCAGTTGGAAGTGATTGGTATTGATGAAGCCCAGTTTTTCGATGACTTGTATGATTTCTGCTGTGAGGCTGCTGATGTTGATGGGAAAACTGTGATTGTTGCTGGCCTAGATGGAGACTATTTGAGGTAATTTAATTTTTCAGATCTGCCCTTTGAACAAACACACCCTTATGTCAGTGTTGTGAATCTGGATCTCCATCGAACCCTGAAACAGGAGGAGCTTTGGCTCAGTTCTTGGAGTGGTGCCGCTTGCTGATACTGTAACCAAACTGACTGCTCGCTGTGAGATCTGCAGAAAGAGGGCGTTCTTTACCCTGAGGAAGACTCAGGAAACACAAACTGAGCTCATAGGCGGTGCTGATCTTTACATGCCGGTGTGCCGCCAGCACTATGTGAGTCTACACGAAGATGCAGCAGAGCCTGTGAAAGAAGCTATCCCTGTTGAAGCCCTGGCTGTGTAGCTGAGTTGGTTTTTTTGGCTTCCATTTGCTGAGCTTCCCTTTATTTCTTTCTGCAGATGTAATCTAGTTCTATTTACTCTACTTTCTACTACTAATGTAAATATATCAGTCACTGTGTTTTTAATTTCAGGAATGTGCAATTTACCTTTTATAATCCTAATGCAATTGTTGATGTGAATTAGTAATTTATGTTTATTGGCATTTCCTCTCTTTAAAAAGTTTCTCCCTCCATGCTATGTGAATGTGGATATCGATAAATGCATCAAATATGGTTCATAACAGCAGTTTGTTTTTATCACTTCTGCTCACAGATCATGTTTTCTACTTTTTGTTTGAATTTCTTTGCGTGTTTTCTTTGATATCCTAAAGATTCGGCAACTCGAGGACTCGTGATAATCCATTCTGTATGTTTAGTTGCTGACAAAAAATCCCTGAACAATGAACCTCGTTGATGCACATCTCTTGTGACAGTTTCTGGCAATTCAGGTGTTTGCAAACCATCCACCTCTCTTCTTGAGGTATATCTGGATGTACCTATGAGAATCATCACAGAGCATGTTATTTACCTAATACAGTATATACTACGAATTAGACTACATCACTCATTCAATTTCTTTTCTATTAGATTTTGACTTCAACTTTTTTTGCTACTCATAAAATATGTAACGATTAGGATATTCTTCAAAACTTATACTCCTCCGTCCCTCTAAGATGTGTCCAATTTCCTTTTTGGTCCGTCCCAAAGAGATTTACCTAATTTTTTTTCGGCAAAGAATTATAATATAAACTATTAACCATCTTTTATATACTTCAATAATCCTACCATACACATCAGCGCCACATCAACTTTCTTAAAAATTGTGTCAAAAGCAATTGGATACATCTTATGGGGACAGGGGGAGTACGAGTATCTTACTGAATTGAATTGAAGTAATATAGAAATATTTAAAAATAGTAACGATAGGACTACATTAATCTTACTTTTATTAAATTATATATTACTAAATTAAACCGGACTAAATTGAACCGCAAAGTAATTCCATAGTTATCTAATACACTAATTAGCCCAAAATAAGTGGTTCCCAAAGAAACCAATTGAATTGAAAATTGAAGGTGGCAGCAGCCCATTTCAATTTGAAGAGACAACGAACAATCGTTTTGTTAGCGTCTCTGGTTTTGATGCCTCTTCGAGCTCTTCAAATCCCATTTCAGTGAAGGAATATCCGAATCTTTTCATCTCCACCATATATGACGTAACATCTCCCTGATTCCAAAAGTCAAACTTAACATGGCGGAAGAATTACCAGAGCGCCGCCGTTGGTGGCGGTGCAGCGCCTTCACACTCTACCCCATCTCCACCTCCCTCCGCCTCAAAACCTCCGTCTCCTCCGAGCTCAGCGGCGCCGTCGGCGACCTGGGCACCTACATCCCCATAGTCCTAGCCCTCACTCTAGTCTGCAACCTGGACCTCAGCACAACCCTCATCTTCACCGCTATTTACAACATTGCCACCGGCCTTCTCTTTGGGGTCCCCATGCCCGTCCAGCCCATGAAGTCCATCGCCGCCGTCGCCGTGTCGGAGTCGCCCCACCTCACCGTCGAGCAGATCGCCGCCGCTGGAATCTGCACGGCGGCGACGCTGTTCGTCCTCGGCACCACCGGACTCATGTCGGTTTTCTACCGGATCATCCCGCTCCCCGTCGTCCGAGGAGTGCAGCTGTCTCAGGGCCTCGCCTTTGCCTTCTCCGCGATTAAATATATCCGTTACAATCAAGATTTCTCTACCACTACTAAGTCTACAACCTCCAGCCCCCGCGCGTGGCTCGGCCTGGACGGTGTCGTTCTCGCACTCGTCGCTCTGGTGTTTCTCATCCTCTCCACCGGGGACGGCGGAGCGGATGAAAACGAGGGCCAGAACGACAGCGTTTCGAGGCGTAGGATTAACCGGAGAAAGAGAATGCTGTCTGCTATTCCGGCAGCTTTGATGGTGTTTTTACTAGGGCTGGTTCTGTGTTTTCTGCGAGATCCTTCGATCATTAATGAATTGAGATTCGGCCCGTCGAAGATTCACGTGCTGAGAATCACGTGGGAGGATTGGAAAGTTGGTTTCTTGAGAGGGGCAATCCCACAGATTCCGTTGTCAGTGTTGAATTCAGTGATTGCTGTGTGTAAATTATCAGCTGATATGTTTCCTGACCTGAATGTTTCAGCAACCGGCGTTTCAATGAGTGTTGGAGTGATGAATCTGTTCGGGTGCTGGTTCGGGGCAATGCCGGTGTGCCACGGTGCC
This sequence comes from Galium porrigens var. tenue, assembly GCA_012274505.1. NCBI lineage: Eukaryota > Viridiplantae > Streptophyta > Magnoliopsida > Gentianales > Rubiaceae > Galium > Galium porrigens. Next base: position 8,262 of record JAAGWI010002663.1, read on the forward strand.
GGAGGGCTTGCAGGACAGTACAGATTTGGCGGGAGGAGTGGCGCTTCGGTGGTGTTTCTCGGATTAGGGAAGCTGTTGCTTGGTTTGGTGTTTGGGAACTATTTTGTGAGGATATTGAGGCAATTCCCTATTGGGATTCTTGGGGTTTTGCTGCTGTTTGCTGGGATTGAGCTGGCTATGGCCTCTAGGGATATGAGTAGCAAGGAAGAGTCCTTTGTGATGCTGGTTTGTGCAGCGGTTTCGCTCACCGGTTCTAGTGCTGCATTGGGGTTTGGCTGTGGGATTCTGCTCTTCCTGCTGCTCAAACTCAGAGTTATGGATTGTTCTACTTTGTCGCGCTTGTTCAGGAATGACAACACATCTCGTGCTACCGATGAAGAAGCTAGTCTTCTTCCTTGATTGCTTCATCTCTTGACAAGGTTTGCCTAATACGTTACTTTTGATTGTTATTGATATCTTTGAGTATAATGCAGTGATTGCACACAATTTAAACTCAACTGAAGTTTAACAGAATGAAGGCGATTTGAAATTTACAAGTTGAGCCTTACAATTTACAAAGACCATCTTTCCACAACAGCATACATAAATAAAATCGAAAAGAGAGTGAAGAAGATGAGTCAATATACCGAATGGGAAAAACCCAATCCAGTAATGTTACAGCCCTCGGAATCAAGGAAATACCCAGAATGGTGGACACAAGTAACAAAAGGTTTCCATGCGAAACCTTTCAATATTGCTCGTGTTTTCAAGGCTAAAAATAGATAGCAGTCTTAAGCTACAAAAGTTACTTCAAGTGCGACCAGTAAAAAATGCTCTCTAAACAGTAAAAAACGCTCTCAAAAGTCCCCAGAAAATCCGTGCTGATGGGGAGGCTGCTGCCATCGCCGGCGGCCTCCCCACCACCCCTTTTTATCTTGCATCCTCCCTACCTCCTAACTACCTCTCAACGGGCGGTACCGAGCAGATTGGGATGGGTCATCGCGACCGACGCTGCTCAGGCCATCGCAAAGTGCTGATCTCCCCAGATCCGCCGTGCAGCCACCGCCCAGATCTGTCGCGTAGAGGCACCCGCACCACCCGGATCTACCGCGCAGAGGCACCATCACCCCGCACCGGCCCGCACTGCCCGGATCTACTGTGCAGAGGTGCCCGTGCCCAGATTTGTGCGCAGAGGTACTCGCAACGCCCAGATCTGCTGCGCAGAGGCATCCTAACACGACGCCAGTCTAGACGATCCTCCACGTGCCGGCGGTCTCGGCCACGCGCCGGTATCTACCTCTCTGTGCAGTAGCCCGCTTCTGATATGGGTGGGGTTCTTCTTTATGTGTTTGGTTCTTCTTTATGTGTTTTTTAATTTCTGTAATTTTTTTAGCATATTTTGTCCGATTCCGATGCCTCCCGACGGAATATAAGTGTATCATCCACTGTTTATTGGAGAAATACCGCTATAACCTCCAAAATAAATACGGAGTTACAGCACCCTAATGAAGAGCACTATATTACAGGATTAAATAAATAGGGAGAGGACATTCCTATGGGTCACCTGGATGCTTGTTAGGTGGATGTTTAGTTTGTATCCTATTAGGTTTCAGCTTTGTTTTTTAGTTTTACCTCGCCTCCCACCGAAAGACTATCCTGAATCCATTACTCAATCGAAAAACTCTATCTACCAACACCTAGCCGATTCAACAACCGTATGTACTGTATCAGTAACAATTCGAGATAGTTAGACATAGGCCGGGATTGGGGGACCGATACGATGACCAAGGAGTAGGAACGTTGTCAGACATGGGTATGCCTGAAAAATGGACCTCTCGCGCGTTCTTCCCACGTGATCGTGCAGCCGGTTGGTTCTTGCTCGCCGGCTTTGTGGCTGGTATGGAGGTTCGGGTCGTGGTCTATCGATGTCTTTTTTCTTTTGCTTCTAGGTTACAACGGGTATGAATTTGGAACTGGTGTTGTTAGTCACCAGATTCTCCGGCAGGGTCTGAGCCCCGATTCTCCAGCGGGGAACATGTCATCTTCTACCGATGATAGGAGAAATCCAGTAACAAGCTCCAAATGCGTTCTCTAGTAGAATTATGGAGTTGTTACAAACTGGTAGAGAGAATCTCCAAATAAAGACGGACTGAATAAATTAGAGGCAACGCAGTATCGTGCTGCACAAACAAAACGACGATGCACTTTCGTGCTGCTTCAACAAAATGGCTACACAGTATCGGTGTTGTTACAAATCAAAATGGCTACGCAGTACCGTGCTGCTTCAAACCAAAACAGATTTTCCTACCCTCGACGCTCCTCCAACGTGACAGGTGACCCTTCCACCGATGATTGGAGAAATCCAACAACGGTCTCACAACAACACGGGACGTAGCAACAGGTGAAGAATTCTGGAGGTGATGCAACACCATTTCCAAGATAGATAGAGTAGTATGGTGCTAGTATGTCATGAGACCGTTGATTCAAATGATTTGGATTGATAAGTTCATTGACATAGCTCATTTGTTTGTGTATGAGTTTATGTGGGAGGCTCACCCAACTATGTGTGAGCCAAGTATATATTATAAATTTTATTGTATAACTCATTAAATATATTCAATTTATACGTGTACTATGATGTAGAAGAAATTGATGAAAAATATGATAAGAAATAATAAGAATAGAAGGTTTTGAGATAAAGAAGGAATTATGTTTTAATTGTAGATGTATCATTAAAATATAGAGACGCAAACGCATTTTACCAATATAGAGGTTGGAGTCTTCTCTATCTTACAAATCTCTAAAATAGAAGTTTATTTAGAGTATCCGTTGGATTTAAAAATTGGTAAAATCTCTATATTCCACCAAAATCTCTATTACAGAGCATCTGTTGGACTTGCTCTTATATATATGAGAAAAATGCACTTTTGGCCCACTATCTTTAGTATAGGTGTAGATTTAGTTTTTTATCTCTTTAATTTGACATTAATAGTCATTTATCTTTTCTTTCTTGGCACTAGTAGTTCATTTTGACCTGCAACTTGTATCTAACTTAATTGTTAAAGAGAATAAGATTTATATTTAAAATATAATTTAAAATTGAGGTAAAAAAGTATAATCTATATATGCTTTGTTTATAATAATATATAAAAGTTTATAATTTTATAATTCGTAAACCTATTACTTTATTTCTCTTCAACCATATTATTTCACATTAAGAGTCGGCTTTTCCAAGATAATCTGAATCAAACTGAAATAAATATAAATATATTGAAAGATAATATTTTATATATAAAGTCAACCAATAATGATAAAATAAAGTATTAAAAATGTAAATTTAACCAAAGTGAACTAGAATATAGAATAATTAATTTTTATGGTCTCAAAAATACGAAAAAGATGATTTATGGCCCCAACAAATAAAGTGCACATTTTATAGTCCCGAGACCATATAATTTTAAACTTTAATTTTCCCATAAAGATATTTTAGTAATTTTTATTTCCTCTCAATTTCTTTATCCAAAATAAAATACCTAAATTCTTTTATAAAACAAAAAATTATTTTTGAAAAAATCCACCAAAATGTGGGAAAATCTTGTAGGATTCAATTTTTGAAAAAATAAATAAAAATACTCTTACAAAAAGTTGAAGTTTCAATAGATATAGTCTTGGGGTTATAAAATGTTGTTCAGGTTATAAACCCATACATTTTATTTGTTAAGGCCATAAATTATGTTTTTATCATTTTTGGGGCCATACAAATTAATTTATTTTAAAATATACTTTTAAATTAAACTGATATAAAAAATTTCATTGTAGAACGAAATTCAAACCAACCCATAAAAATTGGAAATAAAATGAAAATTGTGGCTCGATGAAAAGAGACAAAAATAAAGTTGCAACAACGGTGATATAAATTATTTTTTTAGGTGCATGAAATTCATTTTCTCTCATTTTTAATTGTTAACTAATTATAATTCTTATTTCACATTTGCACTTTAATCCTTAGTACATTTGACTAATGAGTCAACTTTCATTTTCACGTAATAATTTTGAAAATGAATCACTAGTGCCATAATAAAAATGATAAAAATGTATTCATGCCAAATTAAAGAGAGAAAAGATTAAAATTGCAGTTATGCTAAAGGGTAAAAGTGCCATTTTTCCCTTATATATGGAGTATGTAGGGTTTCCAACCCGCATCTTATCTTCTCCTTTCATTTTCTTGCGAACAAAACGAAACGCCGATGGATCCGCCCTCGAAGAAGATTGGTAATCCAGATCAGAAGGAGCAGACTGTAGCTGAGATGAAATCTATAATCCAGATTCAGGATGAGATTCTAGCTGATCAAGATGAGATTCTAGCTTATCAGGATGGGATTCTAGCTGATCAGGATGAGATTATAGCTGAGCTGGAATCTGAAATCTGTAAGACAAAAGCATGGATGAAACTCAAAAAAGAGGAGCTGGAGCGGAAAAAAACCGAGCTGAGAGCTCTAATGGCCGAATACTATCGCAGAAAGAAGATTTTGGAAAAGGTATAGATCCGCTCTCTTTTCTATATTCCCCCTGCATATGATTTGCGTAAATTGGGCGTGTTTAGGGGTTTCTGGTTCTATTGTTTAATTCTAGACTTTTTTCCGTACGTACACGAGAAGGGCAAATGCTAATATCATGGAAAATTTTGTGTTTGATTTCTGGAATATAGATGAGGGACTCGAACCTTGACAAATTTAAAATTGGAATCTAGATTCTAATTGCGTTGGCAGCAGTATAAACATGAAACTGATCTAGCAGTGGTACTTTTTATTTTTATTTTTTTCAGGTGGATGAATCCTTTAAAGTGGTGTGTGAAGCTTCAAAAAATGCAGAAGTTGTAACCCTTCACTAGGGCTGATCACTGATGTTGGTGGGAGTCGAAGCCACAAAGGCTGAGGCTGAAGGTCAGTGGCTAAGGCATTTTTCAAGCTGCTGAATAAAAAAATGGTGATCCATATGAACTTATGAACTTGTAGTAGTAGTAGTAGTAGGGCTAAACTCCTCTGTGGCTATTTGTTGGTTTGGTTGGATGTGTAGTTGTGACTTTTTTCATCGCGTAATTGATCTTAATTCAGTTGGTCTCTACTGCACTTGTCCCGTCACTTTGCTCACCACAAATTCTGCAACCACTATGGCTGGCTGACCGCTGGTGTTGCAGGGTGGTCTAAAAATTTGGTGACCTCGTTAAAGAAATTAATTTCTATGTACAAATGCTAGGATTGATGGTTATATTTGCTGTGTGTGCTTCAGTAGTTTGTGTGGAACTGCAACCACATCTATACTTTGACATACATTGAAGAAACGACGACTTTTATTGAGCTATAAATATCGATGGTATGCATTTTCACATGAAGTTAAAATGTTGGAGCATACCTTTTTGGTGTTGATCTACTTGAAGTCCTTGCATTTTCTTTGCTTTGAGGTGACAAGTAAATGTCATTTATAATGTTACTATTATGTTGTCGTTGCATGCATTATAGACTCACATTTGAGATTATACCCACACTTGACCTCTTAGCTGAATTTGTTTAATCCTGGTTCTGTACATTCCTATAATGCATGCCATTATGTGCATGTTACTATAGTAAAGATGCCTCGGATGTGTTTCCTGATTGCTTTAGTAAGTAGGTATAAATTTTGGGGGCAAAATTTCCTTAAGGAGGGGTGAATGTAAGACCCGAGAATTCTGTTAGTTGTTTTGTAACGGGTCAATATGGTTAAGAAACGAGTAAATATAGATTTTTGAAGTTCTGCAATTTCAAAAATCCATATCTGATAAATTGTAGCTTCTATTTTGTTAAATCTTATGTCATTAAAATCCTTGTAATCTGAACTATATTTTCTAATCAAGAACTATCCAAAATTGGAAAGAACTGCCGCATGCAAAAGGGTTATAAAGTTGCTGCATTTTATATTTAGTACTGGAAATGTGGTTATGAGAATTAGTCTTTGTATGATTGTTGCAATAGTCTTCTGCTGCAAATTAGTCGTCAAGTTACCTGCTAAGAACAATATAACTATTACAAGAAGGAAAAGGAATATTACAAAGAGAATTAAGTGGATGCATATAAATTCTTTTCGAGTCTAAGGGTTAACATTGTGATGCATGGTGCATTATTAATTGATACTGCAGGTATTGAAGGAAATTTTGAGCTTTAAGATTGACGGTGGGGTTTCACTTTAAAGATTTATACTTTTAAATTTTATAAATCTGCTAAGTCTTTTCTGAAAAGTTTTGAGAAAGAGGACGCATTGTTTTTCCTGAATTCAAAGTATTTCAAACTGAGTTGATTGACACTGATTGATTCTATTCAATTGTTGTATTGCATAGTTTCAACCTGAACCACTGCACACTGAATATTTTGGCTATAGCTCTACCTTGTAAATTCATAAGACAATTTACTGTTGGCCGAGAATATGAGAAATGAATACAAAGTCTTGGGTGAGATCGTCTGGTAGGACGAATGATTTCTCTTATGTTTATTATGATAGTTTGTGTGTTTGTAAGCTTTATTTGTCTTCTTAACTCAATTAGTTCATTTATAATATTTTAAGAAAATACTCCCTCCGTCCCACTAAGATGTATCTCTTTTCTGCTACGTTCAATTTCTATTCATTGAAGGAGGAGTACATATTTATGGAAACCATACAAGGAATATATTTACAAAAGATGAATCTTTTGACAACAAGACTAACGAATGTAACACAATTCAAAAGGCGAAACGCTCGCCCGCAGCGCCCCATCCGCCCGAACCCACGGGTCTCGCTGGAGAGGTAAATCACGGTGACCTGCAGCCAGGACCCTGAGGATGAAAATGTAACACAATTCAAATTTGTAGAGAATATGTAGGCTCTCCTTCAGAAAACCATTTGGGGAGCTAACGAATTCCAAAAGCAAAAATAAAAGCGAAAATCAGAACAAAACCATCATGGAGAGATGCTTGGAACCAAACCAAAGCTTGAACATATATAGCATGTATAAATAAACTAGAGCATGTATAAATAAAGAAGACACAGTAGCTCTCCATAATGCTTCTGTTGCCAAACGAGAAAAAGATTCAAAGTAAAACTAGCAAGCGTTTTTTCGGGTTCCTCATTTCCCAGCATTTCTCTCCGAATCATGGAGTGAAACGATTTCAAGTCGAGCCTTTGAATACTGGTCTTCAAAGTAAAAAATCTCCATGTCCTCTCATGCATCTTTCATGAAATAGATAGAATTAGGCTGGAAAATCATAAAGGCACTATTCTAACCACTACAAT
>JAAGWI010002813.1:0-11914 GCA_012274505.1 Galium porrigens var. tenue
TGTGAGCTTCTCTTCTTCGAATACGCCTGAAACGAAATCATCTCCTCTTTCTCTCTCATCATCTCCTGCATGCTTCTGGCTCCGGCTCCGGCTCCGGCACCAGCAGCCTGGCCGAGAGAATCGAGCGAGCAGATTGAGCTCTGGGGTGAGAAAGAATTCGCGTAATTAGTTGTTGGAAAATTAGTTGCCATTAGCGATGCGAATCCACTTGAATTGCCAGAATTTGTCCACTGATTTTTTGATGATTCAATCATGTTTTGAGCCATCTGAGCTCTTGCTTGCATCAGTTGAGATTGCAAGTATGCCACCTACCAAAAACATACACATATATATAGCCAATAACACATCAAAATCCCAACTAAAAATAATTCATTATAAATTCTTCACAGAGGGGAATTTATGAAATCATGACTAATTAATTAGGAGGGCGTGAGTACAAAATGAAAGAGAATTTACTATGAAAATATTAAGTTTCTTCTTTAAAAGGAGTAACTGTAAAGGTTAAAAGTAGCTAGGCTCCAAAAGCACCCTAATTAAATTTATATGTTATGAATTTTATTTTATTTTTGATCGATTTATAATACTCATCATCATTACATAGACCTGGTATATATTACATAGAAAGAGTTGTGGAACATATATTTATACAATATTTTTAAAATGTAGACAAGCTTTTAACTTAAATAAGTTAGAAATTGAGCGTATGTAAAAGTAAAAAGACGCAATATTTTCATTCCACAAATTTATTATAAAAATGGCCGATTTTTCAAAACTATACAAGCCATGTACTTACTATGTATATAGTCAAATTTATAATATGTAATCATTTCAAAAATACGAGACACCCTCGAATTGGGTATGGTAAAACACCAGCGCCGAAAATTTTATACAAGGGTAAATGATTTTCTTTGAAAAAGTTAAAAAATTTCATACTATATATATGAATTGTGATGAATAAAAAAAAGTCAAGGTGGCAAGAAAGGAGAGAATTTAAATGAATTATTATTACCTGCTGCTGCAAGGCAAAGATATGAGCAACACAGCCATAGACAGGGTCCCGAATTCTGGCCTGAGCTTCATACGCAATGGTGACCACCGCCTCGCTCCGATCCGGCACCGGAACATGCAGCAGCAGCTTCGACACATTACTCGCCCCGAAAACCTTATGAATCGCTGCAAATCTCGCCGGCCCTTGATCGGAGCAAAAGTAGGGCGCAAATATGCAATCCGCCGCGCATTTCCTCCTCAGGAACTTGCATGCTCCGCATGGAGTACCAGTCCCGTTCGCCATCTTCTCTTGAAAATTCTTGATGAAGAAGATGAGAACAATTATTTCGGATTTTTTAAGGTTTTTTTTTAATCTGTTAGGAATCTTGCGCACGGGGAGACTAGGAAATGGTGTTAAAATGTTGCAGAGGGATTTGTTTTTTGTTTTGGTTTGGGGGAATGGATGGGAATAATGGGGAGGCCTTATAAGGGGTCACTTGGGGGACATGGGAGGACCCTTTGTAGGGTTCTTGGGGGACATTTGTTTAATGGCTTATGCAATATGGGGCTTATATTTTAAGTACCTGCCTTTGTTGTTTAGGGACTTTGGATCTGTGTGAAAAGGGTTTCAGGAAATGGTGGAATTTGGAAGAAATTTTCATCTTTGTTGGAAGCAGTTTTTTAATGTTGAGTGTAGAATAAGGTTGTTTGTTTTCAAGTTTTCAGTTTTTTGTATGGGAAAATTGGAAATTAATTTAGAGGGCAAATCGCATAAACTATTGTTGTTGAGTAAACTACCATTATCTCGCCGAACGCCGCACCTGGGAACTGCTGCGACCATATTTTGTTTTTCTTCTTTGAAGACTTTGATTTCAGCCAAAAGAGAAACTGGATTTCCACTAACAATAATTGCCTTCTTTTTTCTTAAAGCCATACTCCCTCTATTTTAGATATATTTATACTTATCACTATTTATTTGATTAAAATTAGAGATTTTATGACGCGCTCAAAAAAATTATAAAGATTTGTAAACATAAAATTGATGAATAATAAGTCTGAAATCCACTCTAAAATATTAATTGTTGAATAAAAAGTCTGAAAATTTCAATTTTAAATGTATTGATGAATAAAAGGGAAAATATTCCGACTAATGAAATCCTAGAACGGTGAAAAAGAAAACATGGAAATAAAAGTAAAAATGGAAAGTTTCAATATGCTATTCTGATGTAATAAACGACATCAGATTGCAGAAAGCCTTACCGTGAAGCAGTGAAATGGATTATTGCATAGTTTCCAATTCCGAAAAGTTACTACAATCATCATTTGTGATGTTGAACATTAAATTTATGAAATTGAGTGGGTCGAACCTTTGTAACTGTCTCTTTCTTCCTCAATTCTCATCACAATTCATTCTACATCATTTAAAAGTAAAATTCAATTAATATATAAGAAAGGCATTATTTGTACGATCGTAACATCTACGGTTGCGTTGAGGTTAGGTTGCCGGTGTTAATATTTGAGTTGCCGACGGTGAGATTGGGATTGCCAGCAATGAATTTTGGGTCGATGAAAGTAAGGTTGCGGTTGCGGTTGCCGGCGGTGAGGTTGTGGTCGCCGGCGATAAGATTTGGGTTTGGCTACATTGAGGCGGGGTTGAGGTTTGGTCGCCGACAGTGAGGTCGGATCACCGACGGTGAGGTTGGGACCTCGAGCGATGAGGTTGGTGTTGCGGGCGTTGACATTTGGGTCGCCGACTATGAAATTAGGGTTGATGGCAATGAGTTTCATAATATCATCTTTTCATTAGTATATATATTTTTGAAAATATTAATGGTCAAAAAAAATTTATAGCCAATTTACAAAACATAGTTGGGTGTTGGGATCATCTCTTTTATGAGTTAGTTTAGCCGGACAAATTAAATATATAGAGTGAAATTATATTGATTGAAGAAAGATGAAAACTATATATGACAAACATAATAGGATGGAGTAACAATATTTATGTTAAGCTTTTTCACCCTTCGATCCACCTTTGTTTGGAATGCAAATGACATTTGATACCAATTAAAAAGTGAAAATGATTGAATATGAGAAGCTTCTATTGCTTTCATTTGGGGCAGCCTAACATTTTGGCGACATTGGGAATTGACTGAGTTCTTTGCAGAACATTAATGAAGCACGTTTGCCTCTTACAAACAGCAGATTTATGGCTCACTGACTTTGAAGCTTTTGGGAAGTAAAATACAAATGTAAATTTCGTTACCCCTTCTATCATTTTCAGAGCTTCCTATTTGAATCAGTGCCGACCCACCCAGTTTACCTAATGCTACAGCAAGTCTCATTCCAGTCTTTTCACACCAAACAGAAAAGGATAAAAATAGAAGGCGGTTACATCCCGAAAACTTGCAGGAATCGGGTCAAAGTAAGGCACACAAACATTTATAGCTACATCGTCAGCTCCAACCAAAGAAGATGGCATTATGCACCCCAAAACAAGCTTTCTTGTCTTTCTAAATATATCAATTTCTGTGTTTCGAGGGGAATGGCGTTGGCGACAAAGAATCCCACAGCCACTGGAAATCTGTGAAAAAAGATGCATTTCACAGACCATGATGGGCTGCAGACGGTATAGCATACCCTATTTCCCGGGTACCATCACCGCGGCCATATCTATCATCACATAAAATCAAGACAGTTCTGGAACTATTCATAAGTTCATAACTTGCAAAAACCATTTACAAAATACTAGGGAAAAAAAACAGGAGGATAAACTTTGCATCATTAACAAAAACAAAATACCATTCACTACTGCTCCTAAAGAGAATGCTTTCACATTCCCTACCAAAATAGCCTATTGAAGTTCCTAACCAAAAGTAGGCTAATATCTACTCATATCTCTACTCATTCCTTCAGTGTTTGTGATGAAACCGGACCTTCAACAAGAACTGCATCTTGACCTACACAAATAGATCGGTAAGATAAAAGCGATAATAAGGCATATATGACTGAACAACGATAACCCAATTACTTCATTGCATGGCCATAGTATTATTCAGAGCCTATGGGAAGTGTAACTCTCTATATACACATCATAACACCTACGGACCTTATCAGCTTCAAAAGAGAGATGAAATGGCCAGCAGATTGAATGGTAAATGTATTAAAAGTACTGATGGGATGTGTAAAGTACTGTTTTATATTTTTCCATGAGTTCAATGTCATAAAAATCAGGATATGGATCCAAAGGCAAAGTCCACGCATCATTATCAACAGGTAAGAAAACCCTAGGACACATATACTGAAAAAGAAAAATTCTTTCACGATGAAGTATACGCTTGCAAAAGATCCTTAACTAGGTGGATAGGCAGTTGAATTAGCATGAGTAGAAAGGAGGACTAGGTTTGGAAACGAAAAGAGAAGGAAGGATAAACTTACTTGGGCAGTGTTGTAAACAATGTATTCATTGTACTGAAGACCCGAGGCACCAACAGCATTTGATTGAACAGGTTTTCCACAAGGAACAACTACATCATCCCGCCATTTCACGAAACTGGATTTTTGAGGTACAGTCATGCCCAGACCTTTGGTAGAATGCTTCCCACGAGGAAGCTTTTCCACATTCTAATTGGAAAAATAATACTAAAGTAAGCCGAGTGAAGAGAAAAACAAAGTAAGATAATTCCATGTGAAGTATAAGAATCCAGAAAAGGAAGGGGAAAATCAAACAAAATATGCATTTTTATCCGACCTGTGCCTGCTTCAACTCGTACATATCACCCAATGCCACTTCACTAAGTAGCATTAATCCCACGGGGTTATTTCGATCAGTGAAACAGTACTGAGCACTCTTACTGACCAAGTCAGCAAAGTAAACTCCCTTTCCGAACTACATGTGTAATAGAAACATTCAATTAGATCTCTCAGTAGAATGATACAATAACTTTATTATGGCAAGTATCTTTAAAGAGAATACAAATAAGAGGGGGAAATAGAAGAGACCATATAGCCAGTTACTGGAGCTTCAGGGGGGGCAATCCTCAAACCTTGACTAAGTATACCCACAAAGTTTGTCAGCCGAGAACCTAAAGAAGACAGAAATTAAGATGTAAGTTTACATTTGCTTCAGCAATAAGACATCCCAAATTTGACCCATAGAAATTTTGGTAGGGTTATAGGATAAGAAAAATATAGCTCTTGTGACTCAAAGTGCTTTGGTAACTGAGATAGTTAGGTTAAGAAGGATGCATTCTTGGGACAGAACTGTTTTGTAGGACATGCTTCAACTTACCATGCCATAGAAGCATTTTGTTGCCAAGCTTGGTCCTGTATGGAGAATATTTATCAGTTTCGCCCTCCCTTTCAAGCGCAAACACTTCTTCCAATTCAAGAGACCATCCCTGAACACAGCACAAACATTCGTAAAGGCCCTGCCCTAAAATTCACAGGCGTACTGTCTCAAGAATATATAACAAACATCAGGAGATGAGAAAAAGAAAACTCACTGTGTGTGTGGGAGCATGAGTAGTATGGAGGTACTTCTCAATTAATTGGTAATCTTCACTGTCATGAGGAAGTGGAGAAATTTCACACCTCAACTTCTTATACTTTGTATCGAGAGAAACTTCATTATCACCACCAAACCCTCCGAGTTCGGATGCAATTTCAATGTCTTGAAGAGCTTCCAACATTTTCACCTACCAAAACAAGTCAAGCAAGGGAACAAAATGCAGAAAACACAGCATAAATACGGAATGATGACAGCCAAAGAAAAAATTCAAAAGATGCAAAGATAGAGTAAACACAGCTAGCTATCTTCTACCTTTGCTTGGAAATCATCCTCATCCTTGATAACATGTGGATGAATTGAAGGTATAATTGTAAAAAAGCGATTGCTTGCAGCAATAATAAGGCTCTCTTGCATGGCAGGATCATCAGCTGTAGCTTTGAGCAAATTCTGTATCTCAGTTAACGCCTCAAAACCTAAAGAGAAGATACCAAACCGCATTAGAATTCCAAATGAACAAAAGCCCTATGATTACTTCAACATTACTCAAATCAATGTGTAGAACTAACCCTTTTGAATATTACTCTTGCTGAGTTTTCCTAAGGGCATCTCAGACATATTGATCTTGAATTCCCTCATAGCAGCCCTGAAAACATTTCTTGAATTTACCTACGCATTTCTAAACATAATAAGAGAACTAACTCAACAAGAATAATATTTCTTAAACCTGTAAGCCTCCACATTAAAAAGCATCTTCATCAATTCAAATAATGCAGGTGCAAGTTGGCACTTTGAATCGTCAAAAGTTTTCACTTTAGATGCACCTGCACCATAATCCTACAAAGGATTCAAAAATTAAAATGTAAGACAATTCAAATACACGTAGCATTCATTCACCGAAAAAGTCCAAGTTAAATAAAAGTGAGTCAAGAAGTTACAATATCCAGAGGATAATATTTGCCAGGTTGCTTCTTAAAATTATTCCTCTCTTCCCATGCCTTCCAAGTGTTTCCAGTCTTCTCTAGAAATAAACGTTGAAATTCCTCTATTGCATCTGACTTTAACATGCCCTCCTCAACTTTGGTACCACCAATTTTTTCATTTCCAACTCGTCCCCATTTCCGGAAAAGGTGACAAGCCGATCCCTTGTCGTCTTGAATGATTTGAAGGATATAGTAACTTCATAAGGAAGAACAGAGAGGTTAACAACTACATTTAAGAATAAGATGTTTTACATGTTCATACCTATACATAGTTACTTTCTGGAACCATTTCCCTTCTTGGTCTAGTTTAGATTGCTTTTAAATAAGAAAGTAAGATGGATACAACTTAAACAGGTAACTCTTAATGTTTGGTTATAGAAAGGATTAGTTGTAGAGAGATATTTTACTTAAAAGCACATTATGTTTAGCAATAATAGGAAAGACTTGTATTATTTATTCAGTAAGCATGCAAAGTCTTCAGCCACATTTACTCTCTTAAAGAACAGTTTAAATAATCGAAAAGATGTACACAAAGACCAGGCCATAAAATAAAACACCAAAAAATACCTTAAGGTTATTACATAAACAGCATTGCCTTTTAAGTTAAATTGAAGCATAAATTATTTCAAACAGAAGAAATGAAAGTCATAAGAAGAACACAAGAAGATGAAGAACTGGAAAATCCATACAAAGCATGCACAAGTTGTAAGGATTTACCTATTAGCACCAGTAGCCAGATCTGACAGACTCAAAGTTGTATTATAGATGCTTTTACCATCTTCAAGTATGTGCCCTGACTCTTGGAAGCCAGATGCCTCATGCACGGCACTTCGACCTTTGACTCTGACTGTGAGTGTGCCATGGATCTCACCAGTAGCCTCAATCTTGTACAATTCAAATGGAAGTTTCTTCTGTTTTTCAATGCAGTCAGTCAAGTACTGCTCCCGAAGAATGGGTAATTTCATCCTCCTACACAAATTAAAACATTTAAATATACCCAAGAATTAGATTGCCCATGTGCACTTATTGCCTTCCTAAAATATCTTTTACCTACCTTGCCTTTCGTATCTCAGCATCATCGCTATTTAAAACCCCATTCACAACTAAGCAACTTGTGCCTGCAAATATTGACATCAAGTAAGATTCATAGCATGAATTTGCAGAAGAGATCATGCAGACAGCTTAATTTATTTAAGTAAACAAACACCAACCCCTTTTAATCTTCTCATGAATCTGTCCACCACATTCTTCAATTTTGCTCTTCCAAAGCGCCTAGAGAAAATATTCTCATGTAACTTTTCTACTCAGAAATTATTCTAGAACCTCTAAAATATATTTCACATTAACAACTATTGAAAATGAATTTTGACCATACCACAGAGTTGTTCCACTCCCCAGTAACAGCAACTCTGAGGTCTGCTAAGTTCTCACTCATAGATGCACGTGACGCAGTATTGACAGGCTGATTTCTAGGAGACACCGCAAGTGTTGGTGGGGGGAGTACACGGACTGGTTTATTCTTCTTCTGTTTCTTGTACCACTGATAAACATATCCATTTAATACTATCAGATTCAATTTAACCGTGCCATAATTTGAGGAATAAAATCATATCGAAATCACAATGCACTAGAAGTTGCCTCTTTAACTTCAGTACCTTCAAAAGATAATCATTGCTAGTTTCTTCAGGGATTTCCCACTTTCCTTTGACACGCAATGAGTCGGTTGTCGTGTATGTACACTTCCCCCATTCTGACAAATAACCATAGCATTTATACATTCCTTCATAATAATGAAGGTGGCCAGCACATAGCGGACAACTAGCAAGTGCTCCAAAATACATGCCATCAGCACTGACAAACAACCAGACGAAAGAAATGAGAAAATGATGTATTAAGTACAAGACATAAGATAACAGAAAACATACGGTAGGCAAGAGCAAATTTACTTTTGAAACAAATAATGGGGCATTACAATGAGTAGCATCCAATTCAATATTCAATAAAAAAATGTAATACACAAATATTGTAACTTGCACATCTCAATAAATCTTACCAGCGCTCGCGAAAAGCAAGTTCTGATCCATTGGTACTCTGATTATTAATCTCAAGCATCTTCCGCAACTCAGCAGTAGAAACATGTTTCTTAAGATCATCTTTGAGAGCCCATAGTGCCTTGGACTGCGCCTCCAATGCATTATCCACATTTTTAGACTTCATTTCAGATTTTATTTCATTTGCAGAAGTTGTCTCAACTTTAGCATGCTTCATTTTACCATCGACATCATCAGTTTTTCTCTTTTTGCCACTGGGGTTGGGTGCTGACTCTTGCAATATTTGTTTACCTGTCCCATGCCAAAAATCAACACGAAAACCAGACTAGGTAGGAAGAAAATTTAAATCTATTTAAAATCATTTATGTAGTACCTTTTGCAGCAGCAGAGGACGGTTTAACATCGGCAAGAACAGCTTCCCGGTCAGAAGGCGGGATGCTATCCCAGCCAGGTAATTGTTCTACTTGAGTACTCGGTGCTAATTCCAAAAAGCACTTAGCATGGTGCCATGCCAACGATTTACCTTTACCATCAGACTTGGTAGATATGCGGACCTAAATAAAGATGAAGAGGATTTAAAACAAGTAAATTTCAGAGAAATGCTTTCCAACACAGTTGCTAAAAGAGTTCACTACAGAAGAAAAACTGCAAAATCAGTAGCCAGAAAGCAAGCCATTTTTTCAAGAGTTTGTCCTTTACAAGCTCCTTAATCAAACAAAATTAAAGATATATACACATTTAGATGTGGGAATCTATAACAAGAAGCCAAAACAATATCATTTAGATGATGAACACACCTAATCCGCATCAAATCAATCATCAATATCATTCTCGTTTAGATACTATAGACACTAACAAGAAGTGTAAACATTAGTTGAGGAAAAATTCATCATTTAAAAATCATACCACTCCTTTCAGAATCTTTTCACCACAATGGCGGCAATTTGCACGGGAAGACGGTGTGATCTCAACTCCACTCGGTACTGCAGCCGCAGGGGCCTTAGTTGCAGATGCACCCGCTGCTGATCCGCCACCACTGCTCTCTACATAAGCCCTAATCCTCTGCTGGTCTTCCCACCGCAGCGAATCCAACCCTTCCACATCACCAACTCTACAACAAACAAATCACATTAACAAAAAAAATACCAAAACCTATCCACAAAGCTATTAAATCATTTATCTAGTGGTCACTGAAAATGTTAAAAAAGAAGAAGCAAAACATACAATTTTATCTGCTTCGGTTTCCTTAAAATGCAATCAGCATGGTTCCACATCTGCAGCAAGTCAATAAGATAACAACTGAAATCAGACTCATACACAAAACACACAACAATGGGAAATCGCAACGAAAACTGAACAAAAATTAACGATACTAATAGAAAAATTACAAAATGACAGTGGTAAAATACTAAAATATACAAATGATAGCTCGAACATTATGGAAAAAATGAAATATCCAGCAATTTATATACTACGAACATAAATGTAGTGAGTAATTACCGGCATGAGTCCGTCGTAGTGTTGGGACTGAACCATCTTTCCGAGGCGGAAGCTTTCCTTTCCAATGGGGCTCTTGCAGGTCCTGCATACTGCTCGAGACGATTTCGCGTACTCTGCCTTCCAAGGCTTTGGGGGTGTCGCCATTGTCGTCTTCACTGTGTGTCTGCGTGTTTTCTTGCTAGCACACTGTAAACTGGATAGGGGTTTTTGCTCGGCTCTCGAGGGAGAAGGTCCGAGTCGAGTGAGTAACTGTTCTAGGACTCGTGTCGTGTGTGTGCTGTTTTATTTTAGTTTTAGGAGTTGTACTTATTTGTCTGACTTAATTTTTTTTTTTTTGTCATTGCCTTCTTTGGCAATTTTCATCTGCTGTTAGTTTGTCACCTCACTCAATTTGTTTATTCATCTTTTATTTAACTAATTTTTAAAAATATGCATTCTAATATTCTTTTTAATATTTTTAGTCTAGTGATATGTACCAACTATGGGTTTAGATAAGTGATACCCACATATATAAAAGAGGGGAAGACAAATGATCCTTATTAGCGACATTCATGTAAAGATAAATGAAAATAACGTTTTATAATGAAAACAAAGTTCTATAAAACCCAAAGCAAAAATTGTAAATACATGTGTAAATAAGGATTTTGCTAATTGTTGGTACAATTTATATCGAGATAAATGCATTTTACTGTATAGATGATGTTACTGCACATTCCCCAATAACTTTTTCAATCTTCGTCCACCACCATGCTGCCGCCGGCGACCCAAACCTCACCGTCGCTGTCCCAAATCTCAACATCGGCGACCCAAAACTCAACTCCGGCAAAATCACAACCTTGTCACTTGCGCCCCCAACCTCACTGACTGCGACCCTTGCCGGACCACCGTCGAAATCGCACCAGATCGCCGGAATCATACTCAAAATTGGCCTGAATCCCCTAGTTATACCAGATCGCACCAGATCACATCAAATTGAAAAGCAAATCTACGACGATTGCTTATTTCAACACTCAATTCCATATCGCCGATTGGATCCAACACTTAATAACCGCCTGTTGGATCTGATCGATGCTCATTCGTAACCACCAGTTGGATCAAAGATGGAGGATATTTTCACCATTCTTTGTAACCACCGAGGATCTGATCTAAGCTCTCCAGGAGGTTGATTAGTCGTCTTAGCCGTAACGACAATCAGAGCTCTTGAGCGCGAGCGAAGCGCCGACGGGGATGGGATTAAATCAGATCGTGGCGTGTGGAGTGAGTTTGCAGAAACCTTTGAGATGGGTTCAGAGGAGAACCCCTGAAATTGGTCGACGACAATGGGTAATCGTGGGAAGGTTCAATTTAGGGGAGAAATTGTGGCTTTATTTCGATATTTGCAAAACAATCCATATATGTTTGCGAATATTACACTAATGTTATATTTTTAATATTTTTTAACCTCTAATTTTTTTTTTTGAAGAATTTCATTCATGGTACTTGGAAACGCCCAGAAACGATTACAGTGGAATTAACATCCAATTCAACTAGCCTATTACAAGGATAACTAAATTATATGTTAACCATACTGATAGCGTATGTACTATTACAGTTTGAGAGATCCAATAAAAAAATGTAATACCACCATCATGGATATTATCTTGCAACCGCGAAAACCACAACCGTTTGGCAGAGAGGAGCGTCTCCCGCATCAATCACTGCGCCAATCAGGGATCTGCTACAACAACAACACCACTAGATCCAAAACACGATCTATGTTTTTCAAATTGTAAACACCTTGAAAACCACAGATTACGAGCAGAAACACGATCCGTACAACTAGATCGAGAACAATAAACACAAATCACAAAAACACGACCTTTATAATCAGATCGAGAAAAAAACATCGA
>JAAGWI010002820.1:0-11936 GCA_012274505.1 Galium porrigens var. tenue
TAATGCAAATTATAGATGCTCTACCGGCCAGATAATTATTATTAGACTTTAGGTAGATTAGACTTTCCATCGCCCTTTTAGTTTAGGTATAGCGTGTTACCGCGCTTTAGATACAGATTAGGTTTTCAACTTAATGCTGTAATCTCTCACAATTTGCTTCCCTTGGAGGAAATATCTTTTTCAAGGTTTGGGGAGCCTAATAAATATCCCTCCACCAACGGTGGTTTATCTAAAAAAAAAAAAAAAAGGTTACTCATTCAAAGCTAGAAATGTGAAAATTTGTAGTAACATATATCTTTGATATCACTACATAAGAAAGGATCTATTTTTTACCCTACACTTTTCTAAACTTTCAAAAAACAAATCACAGTTTAAGCATAAAGATATTAGGTATAACGTAATTTGAATCGATAAGTTTAGATTTTACACAATTCCTCCCAAGTCCACATTTATCACCTTGCCAATCATCTATGCATACACACTTTTCAAATCTTCAATCAAACTCACCGGGATGCAAGGGAAATTGATACCTCTGTGGTGTCCATTTGAGATGTTTCAAGGTGGCGCAAGGTTGATATGACTCCCCATCTGAAACTCTACTTTCATGTCAGTTACTACAACCTCCAGATGGAATCACGAGGAACAATTTCAATGCGGGAATTTGCAACTACTCAGTTGTGATCGAGATGTGCACCGTAGATGAGCAAGGCAGCTTTGTGTGTACTATGTCGGCACGCATACCAAATGTTCATGACGTGCTCGTGGAGGCTATGGCTTTAGAAGAAGCAATCTTGTTCGCTGGAGGCAGAGAAAGTTCAGCCTTTGTTGGGGATACCCTTCACATAAAAAAGGATATCCTTCACATGACCAGTATGGTTCGAGGTAGTGACGAACCTTCTTAGTTTTATTATTTTGTTATAGAAATTTATTTAATTATAATTTTTCCACGACACCTTTTTGGTTACATAGAGATCACAATCATTTAGTATACGATTTGGTGAACATTGCGAATACGAGTACTCTATCGTTTAATGCTTGGGTATATCCTTCAAAAATTTTATCACTCGATTCCAAACTTATTTTAAAACTATATATATAAAAAAAATTCCTTAAATAAAAAGCAAAGATCCTGAACATTTTTTTCTATTTAGTGTGAGAAACTCTACATAAATAAAACGATGTTCAATTAAGTTGGAGCGAGGTTAGATAATTTCGTAAAAAGAATTAAAGTGGGCCATCCTCCCATCCATATGTGGTTGGAACTTAGAGCCACCATTGCACCTTCCTTCAATCGGCGCCCAAATAAAAGACCAAAACCCATAAAATACTAAACCCGAAAACACGCTTTTTCCTTCGTATCCGTATAAAATACGGGGCCCACTTGTTTTACCCGCCACTTTACTCCCTCTTCTTTTCCCAGCCCCCACCACCACCACCGGCGCCACCCCGGCGCCGTACCAGCACCGTGAATTTACCCCTCTACCCTTCCTCCAATCTACAACGCCCACTTATAACAATTCCTCCTCCAGCGGGCAATTAAGTCCTTTTTCTCCCTTTCTGTATGATCCCCAACCCGCTCACGACGACGCCGTTTCTGGGGACATCTGATGGCGGCAACGACAATGGCGACGGCCGCCGGTGCGGTGGTGCTGCTGTACTACGTGCTGAATCGGAGGGCGAGGGTGGCTAGCGACGACGGTGATGGTGATTTTTCCAAACGATCTGCCAAGCGAACGACGTCGTCTCGGAGGCCGGTGGCTCAAGCTCCGGCGACGTGGTTTGAGACGATTATGACCTTGTCGGAGACGCTGAGGTTCATGTACTCTGAAACGCTGGGCAAGTGGCCGATCGGAGACTTGGCATTCGGGATTAATTATCTCATCCGGAGGCAGGTCCGTGTTCATGTAAAATTCTGCTGATCAGTTGTTAGGTTTAATGGAGAAAACCTTGTTCAGTTTTCTAGGGTTCTAATGAGGTTCTTAGGCATCCCATTAGTATAAAAAAACAATCTTTTTCTTTGTACTTTAGCTCATGCCATCTTCATGCCAGCATAAGCTTTCAAGCTATCGACTTTCTATGATTGTTACATAATTTAAGATATTAACCGTCAAAATCAAACATTTTTTATTGTGTAGAAAGTCAGTTATATTGTCTGCAAAATGTATGTTTGGTGTTTTGATGGGATGACAATAAATATTGGCAGGGAAATCTTGAAGTTGCAAGTGTATATGCTGGGGAGACCTCTGTACAGTTGAAGGGTGTGAATATAATTGCCCAATTGTATCATTATTTGAAGCTGCTGACACTTTGTATGCTGTTTTCGAAGAAATCTTTTCCTGTTTTTCTAGACATGGCTGGATATTCAGAAGCCGATGTCCTTCTTCAGAAGCCCAAAGCAGGGCTTTTGAAGCCAGCATTTACTATCATACATGATAGAGATTCCAAATGCTTCCTCCTTCTAATCCGAGGAACTCATAGCATCAAGGACACACTCACTGCAGTTACGGGGGCTGTGGTCCCTTTTCACCACTCGGTTTTAAATGATGGTGGTGTTTCTAACCTAGTTCTAGGTTATGCGCATTGTGGAATGGTTGCTGCTGCGCGATGGATTGCGAAGCTCTGCATTCCTGTGTTGCTCAAGGCTCTGCAGGAAAATCCTGATCATGAAGTCAAGGTATTACTCGGAATATGCATTTTATTTTCTCATTGCTGTGTTGCTGCTGAGCTGTTTCATGGTATTTAATTTTCTTGTCGGTTTTCAGATAGTTGGTCACTCACTAGGTGGTGGAACAGCAGCTCTTCTTACATATATTCTTCGAGAGCAGAAAGAACTGTCCTCAATCACATGTGTTGCGTTTGCACCAGGCATGTCCTATACTCCCTGTGAATATGTGAATAGTTCTATGGCAATATACGTTTTTTGAATATGTTTGTGATATAGGTGAAAGGATTATTTGTTTCCATATTTAGAGAGAGAAATAAGGAGTGATTTTGCTGGTCAAACGTGTTTTTAGCTAGTTGTTGTAATTCAAGTTTCCATCTTTAAGTAATGCTTCAGAGGTACTAGTTATGGTTCAGAGTCCTTGGATTAGGATTTTTTGTTTATTCTGTGGCCTTTTATGAATAGTCTATATTGGAGATTGAATAATAAAAACCAGAAAGTCTGATAAGAGTAGGATTTTCTTTGCCACGTGAACAGATTTACATTACGGCAGGTTAGGTGATTTCACTGGGATATTACTTTGACCACCTCTTAGCTGTGTGAGCATTGATCAACTTTTAATTGGTTTTATATGAGTTGTTGTGGGATTATATTAACCAAGAATTCTTGTCTTTTCTTTCTGAAACTATTTGACAATTTTTTATCTATTCCTGTCTGTTTTTATTCAGCTGCCTGTATGACATGGGAGTTAGCGGAGTCAGGAAAACATTTCACTACTACAATAATCAATGGCTCCGATCTAGTGCCCACATTTTCAACTGCTTCCATTGATGATCTCCGCTCAGAGGTTTGATAACTTTTTTCTCAATTTAGAAATTATGCTAGATGTGCTACAGATGAATTAGTGTGGATGATAATCATTTGACCGTGATTATCAGGTAACGGCCTCATCTTGGCTAAACGATCTGCGTGATCAAGTTGAGCACAACAGAGTCTTGAGCGTGATTTATCGCTCTGCCACTGCTCTCAGTTCTCGCCTACCGTCCGTATCTAATGCAAAAGCTAGAGTTGCAGTTGCAAGTGCACTTCTGCGACCTGTTTCAAGCAGCACCAGTGTATGTGATATTGCCTTACTATTTACTGAAGGTTTTTCCAATATCTTTTTGTTAATAGGTCATTTGGATTTTGCATCACAGGTAGTTATGAAGCGTGCGCAAGATGTAGCTCAAGCAGTTGTTAGGACACGATCGACTTTCTCATCGTGGGCGTGTATGGGCCCACGTCGTCGTGTAGTGAACACCTCGTTGGAATCTAAACCCGATGATGTGCCCGAGACTTCTGCTCTTATCACAGAGAGAGTGTCTGTATCTAGTGTTAGTATTAGTGAAGTGGTAATGAGCAGTGACTCCATGTCTAATGAGCTGGAAACAGATGAAGAGGAAGATCTAACTCAAGAGGAAAGGGTTTTGGCTGCTTCCACATTAGAAGATATTACTGAAAGTGAGTTATGGTATGAGCTCGAGAAGGAACTCCAGAGACGAGAGATTGATGCTGAGGAAGAAGAAGCGGCTGTGGCTGAGGAAATTTCTGAAGAGCGGAAAATACTCGCTGATGCTGTTGAAAGCCAGACACCAATATCATCTTCAGATGTTGTGGAAAATCTCCAGTTCTATCCCCCAGGAAGGATAATGCATATAGTTTGCACCCTCTCTTCTCCATCTGAGGAAATAACTAGTTTTGATCACGATCACGATCTTTGCACAGAGCGTGTTGGCATCTATGAGACACCTAGAGAGCTATATAGCAAGCTCAGATTATCTAAAACCATGATAAATGACCATTACATGCCTATGTATAAGAAGATGATGGAACAGTTGATCAAGGATCTAGAGAACGAGGAAGACCTGTAACATTAGAACCTTGAAGAACGTAAAATGTAATCCTCTGTTTTTGCAGAGCTAATATTATTATTATTATTGGTACAAATATTTTTAACCACCTTCCTACAAACAAAGAAAGAAAATTCCTACAAACAAAGGAACGAACAATGAATGAGTCAATCTTCTCCTAATCAACCGCCATATCGGGTATTTAGTGGTTTGGGTGGTTCCTCCTCCATGATGCCAGAACCGGCTGTTGCCAAGTATTCACGGATGGTGGTTTTCCGATCACCAAGATAAGTGTGATCAAGAAAGTTGTCATGCGCTATAAAGCCGAGTTTTTCCGCTGCCAAAACACTGCAAAATGACTCAAATCAGCTTGGCTCTAGACAAACTTACTAGGGTTTATTTATGCCAGGCTCTAAACAAACTTACCAGTGTCTTAGGTAAACACGACAAGGCAATATATCATCACGCCAAATGTGTTGAATACCATGTCGTCCATAGCGCTGGAAAAATATATTCTTGTCACCTGAACAATATCTAGGGGTTAGCGAACTCCGACTCCTTTAAAATCTAGATGTCGTTTGATCACACTTGAGCTTACATAAAAGATTGTCCTTTCCACTATTCAACAACCTAAATTTAGTGAATCTTTGCTATCTCATAATACCATAATATTTGAAAGACTGGAGTTCCAAATACCAGAAGCTAAATTATCATGAAATCAAATCTTTGGCAATAGATTAAAGGCGAGGGAAACAGGATCTCACCTTTGCACCTATTTTGGAAATACTCTTCGTCAGAATAACGAGCACAAAGCACCTGAATGAATATCAACAATTCAGTCACCAAAAGAATTTTGAGCATCTCATTTCAAAAGAAAACTGGTATTTTTGTAAACATACCGCGGGATTGGTATACAACAGTCCATTAATTGTCTCGGGTATAACCTATAAAAAGTCGAAAAAAATTAGCAGGAGCCTTCATGTATATAATTCTAGCTCAATAGCTTTAACAAGAAAACGGAATTCTTCAAAGACACTCACAGCTAGAAAACGGAACTCTTCCTCCCTTTCAATGAACGATGGAATCTGCTTTGCAAATCGATATTACAAACTTAAATCAGCAATCTAAGCAGTGAACGGTACTTCATAAATCAAAATCACAAAAAGGGAAAGAAAAACTGTACCTTTGATCTTTGAATTTCGAATATAGTAACCACAAGACTTTCACTTTCACAAGGCTCCACACTCAAGCTCGATATCTCCTGAAAGAGTATATATACATCGAATATCAGTAATCAATAATATCAACACAATTTCAAACATAAAACTGCATAAAATGCATTATTGCAGTGTTTATGTTCCAGACCTTAGTTTCAGGTTTAGCGATGCCGCGCTCGAAGAAAATCGGTGCAGCGTGAGCAAAAACCCTCCGAAAACCACTCAATTTCCCCACCCTGAAGTTGATCAGCTCCGGGAAAGTACTCCGAGCACTCGTTTCTGTTCAGACGACCGGCGAAATGAACAACCGCAGAAAATTCAAATTAGCAAAAATTACGAAAAAATGATGCATTAGCACTCACCGGAGAGGAGAGAACCGAAGCCGCAGATGGAGATGAGTCCGTCGTCGGAGACAATTTGGTCGAAATCGGACTCGTCGGCGAGCTCGGCCGGGTGCCTGAACAGCTCGTCGATCGTCATTGCCGAAACGGAGATTTTCGGCCGCTTGGAAGAAACGGAGAGCGAGGCCGGCAAGTGGTCCGAAGAAGAGAACGCGATTGATCGCCGCCGCGCAATGGTGGCGGCAGGGGCGGCGGTGGCGGGAGAGGCAGAGAAAGCGATGAAGTCGTTTGCGCGTGATGAACACGTGGGAGAATACATGGGGAAATAATGAAATGTTCCGGTTGGATATTTATGCTCAAGTAATTAAAGGAATTCCTGAGTCTAATAAGTCACGTGCTAGAATTATTTTGGTATAATTCACACGTGTTAAATTTGGAAAAAGTGTTTTGGAGCTGTGGGAAATGGAAAAACACAACGTTTACTTGTGAAAAACGTTTTCAAATTTGAGTTAGGCGATTTGTCCTATGGTGTAACTGTGTAAGATAGGTTCTTTTCAACACAAATGATAAAAGTACATCATCCTAATTTAATATTAATTTCACCAAATTAACTTATTATTGTTAATATTTTTAGTTGGACGGCAATACGATTGAATGATCGAATTCAGGCAGCCAGAAGAAACTGAGGTAGTGTTTGGTTCAGAAACCTAATTGAAAGTAATGAACCCGAATCATCTGAAGTGGTAGTTATGGTCTCCGATGCAATATGGAGACGACGGAATATGAAATTGTTCCAAGGTAAGGACCAGAACTCGGAAATCCTAGCAGTCTCGGCAATTGCAAATCTCAAAAGCTTCCAGGACGCGAACGGATGGCCGGAAAGAATGTCGGAGGGCCTACACGTCCATTCGCTATTAAGGCCGCCGGAAGAAGGATGAAAACTCTATTTTGATGCGGGGCTGAACTCGGATTCAGCGGTCATTGGTGCGGTCTTATTTGATGAGGAAGACAAGTTTGTCAGGGTGATATCGAAGCGAATGAATGGGGTTACAGATGCACTCTTAGAAGAAGGCACAACCCTATACGATGCTCTTTTTATTGCGGAAGAATTTGGAACTGCGAAAGTTGCAGTAATCGGAGATGCATTGGCACTCATACATATGGTTAGAGAGGAATCTTACCCTGATATTATAGTTTCGAGATTAATTGTAAGCATACAGAATAAGGTAGCAGAATGTGGTTTTGAAAGACACTTCTGGACACCTAGGGATATAAATTATTGTGCTCATATGCTAGATAGTCATGCAAAAAAATATATTTTTAGTTGGGTTAAAACTCTTTCTAATATCTTGATGTATTTTTTTTTCAATTCCCAATTCAATTTCATCCGCATATTTTGCTCTTACAAAATTTAGTGCGATTTAAAATGCTGTTAATGTCGAAGTTCAGAGGAAATTTTACGTAGTTCAATTCAAATTAGATGAACAGAATGTGACCTAACTATATTTTCAAAATATTAAACTATGTTTTAACCGAACCACGTTTTTAAATGCTGGAAGTAGAGCAAAACTTTAAACCAATGCATTGGGTCAGGTCGGCTGCTTGATAAAGTGGTTTATTGACTTTATTATTATTTTATTTTTGAGGAAAGTGGAATATTGACTTTAAGAAAACTAAATCCCTTACATTAAGATGAATGTTCAAGGTTTATCAACTAAAGTGGTTTTTTTTTCTCGTCTCAAGTTATTTCCAGGAAATTGGAGTCTCACCAATGGATCAGTGGCAAAGGAGTTGTACAAGGATATAGTGTGCACATTTATAGAGGGGAGCTGATTTGTTTACACGGGGTGTCATTGACAGTAAAACGGTCCAATTTATGCTATTAAAATAAGCTGACTATATTGTTTGGACTTTGGAGCTATCTTCCAGGAAAACATATTAGATCTTACAACAATTTAATGATAGAAAATATTCAAGTTTAAATTTTTTCAAAAGTAGTAAGGATTTGTGTTTTAGAGCATATCCATACAAGACAAGACTTTAGTAGACCGATCGAGGTACTAAATAATGATTTTACTAGGCATAGTAATTTTTCCGAAAAATCGCACAAGTATTTTAATCCAATAACAGAGTTTGTTTTTTCTCATTTAAGTTTGGTTCATGAGTGATCATTTTACTGATTTACAAACAAAAAAACCTGGAAAAACATTTTACATCTTTATTTACACCAGCTTGATCATTTTTCGTGATCATAAGGATGCTGAAAATGTATACCTAGTAATTATTGCTTACATAAACTCTTTCACGGTTTCATTTAATGGAAGCTTCATACTTGGATTCATCTCTGAGAAAGAGACAGACAGCTGAGATGTCATCCATGGCAAAACCAGGCCTCTTCTTTTTCCATGCACAGGCTGCAGATTCCACCAGCCTTTTTGCAGATTCAGCCCTATCAGCTGTTGAAGACACAATCTTCACCGCTTCCTGGTTCGATATCACATCCCACACCTACAAACACAAAAACCAAAACAAACTTAATTGAACTGAACTACGGATAAGTTGAAAAGAACGGAGCTCAAGTGTGTAACAAAAGGACGAGTGAATACCCCATCTGTGGCCAAAATCAAGAACTGATCTTTGTTAGTGATCCTTCTGTGAGTCAATTCAGGGCAGGAAATCAGGCCGAAATCCTTGAGGTAGTAGTCCCCGAAGGCTCTTGATAGCGCCAACCCGGGACCCGGTCCATCGAGCGTGTATCCATTAGGCATCCACACTCTGTACACCCCTGGTTCATCTTTTGACGAAAAGACCCTCCCTTTTGATGCCCTGATTCGCTTGCTTTCTTCCGGTAAATTCGGCTTGAGGTCTACCGTCAGCTGGATCGAAACTAGGCTGCCATCATCAGAAGTTGTAGCCAACACTGCTCGGGAGTCGCCAACGTTTGCAACAAAAATTAGATCACCCTATAGAAGACATAAAGATCCGTAAACACTAGGTTCATAGCCCTATTCTTTCCAGCTGATTTCTGCTGAACTGAACGAAAAAATTAAACATACTGAAAGATAGCAATAATAGACCAAAAATAAGCTACATAGCATCATTCCAGAATTTACTGAAATGGCCTGTAGTGCATATAAGCTTAAGGAACAGAGCCTTAATCATGATTTGGAATTTACCTGTTTGATGAGAGTCAACGCTGTTGAGCCGCTATAGAAAGAGTCAATCCCAGGAAGTTGGGAAAGTCGATAGTCAATAGCTGAACAAGTCTTGGAAAATGACTCCATCCATATCTCAAACTGGCTGTGGCATTCATCTGTGGATGATTCCTTTTGATCGCAAGCCGGTTCTAGAGAATACCGAGCTAGGGTTTCTTGCCAATGGCACAGCAGGAAGGATGGCATCATTCTCTTCAGATTTTTTGCCACAAGATGGCCCCAGGGACCATGCCCATCAAAAACTCCACATAATATCATGTCTTCTTGGCATCCAAATTCCTGCAATGATAAGCATAAGCATGAATTAACTTCCATCTGTTGATTGAAATCTAGCCAGCTAACTATGATTTAGCTTCATTTAGTTACCTTCCATATAACGAGGCGATCTTGATTAGTTGTTCCTTTTTTCCCTTTCTTAGAATGAGCGGAAACCTTAACATCACTGAACCTGTTTCCATTGACAAGGGCAGAAGAAGTCAGGATCATTTCATTCTTTCTTGCTTCCTTGGCCATAGCATCTGCAGTTTCCTCTCCAGAATCGAGTATGCATTTCTTATCATTTATCAGAGAGATGCTTCTTGCCAAAGTTGAGAAAATAGCAGTGAACTGCACCATCCTTTTTAAAACTTCTCCTGCACAGAAAAATGTTAAGGACTCAATTCCCCCTTTCAAAGAACTTTGCATTTACTCTGAACAAACAGAAGAGGAGTAAGTAAAGATTCAAATGTGTATGTACCTGTTGTTAATGGTTAAAGAAACTCCTTTTACTTCAGAATGAATCGCTTTCCCGCCCTTGAAAGTCCGGAGAAAGAGAGAAAAATCTAAATCTCTAAACTGTAGACTTTTGTGTCAAGTTGCAGTTATAAGTTAGGTTTAGGGAGGTTATATAGGGTCAATTTTAAAAATGACCTCCAAACTGATCATGACCAATCATTATGATTTTGATAAAGCCAACCACATATCTATCAGAGATTGAGCACTATATCTAATGCTTATAAGGTTTGACAGTGACATAAAGCATAGAATAATGGAATATTTGTGGCTAAAAACCTATAGACGGCTAGAGGAAGTGCAGTTGGTAATCATTAACTATGTTATCTCCAATTCTTAAAAAAATGGCAGAAAAGGAATTCAAAAGACAGAAAATCAGAAGAATAAACAAAAAGTCTAATGATTGGCATCATCTAGATAAATTAACAAGCAAGAAGACAGGAGAAAGTGACATTTTTCATTTTTCGTGTTGGAAGCAAACACATCTGTCCAGCCTAGGTTGATCACCTAAGATTAATCAACTTATGCATGATGACTAGGTCATACTAAAGACAGACTTCAGAAATAGATTAATACATATGACATACGATCAACGAACAAACAGACAGATGCTGCCCTAAGCTGTGGTGCTGTCAATATGCTCAGCCTGAAAATCTTTCAACAACTTCAGAGTCTGATGGTACAGATTAAGATCCATCCCGTCGACATTCCTACCCACTCGTGCCCTCAAAATCACCTAGCATTCGAGATTAATGCCGACATTAAACATAACTACGAAGCAAATAAACAATTTCACATAAAACTCCCTTCCTATGTAATCGAATATAAAACTCTTATAAAATGCAATATTCCTCTTACTATGAAAAAGGACCACTTCTCGAACATATAACTCTTATATAATTCAATTTAATGTCAGGACAACTCTTCAAGAATATAAGCATATTATAAAATTTTAATATAATTATCTCGAGCTGATACAATAAAACAATAACTTATTTGAAAATCATTAACCGGAATCTTCAAATCTGCAGAAATTACCTCGTTATCAGGATTAATTAGCAGTTCTCCGATAAACTGGTACAGCGAACCGATGCGAAGATTGAACATCAAATTCTGCGTGTCGATCTTCAGCGAAGCGTCTCCTTCAACAATCAAAGCAATCGCGGTCTCGACATCGTACTCCTGAAGCCTGCAGGCAAGAAAAAAACGTGTTTTCAGAGATCGACTTCGAATCAGATGAAGCGGAATGGGATAGAATGCGAACTGCGAAGTGCTCACTTTCCGGTGACTCGAATCGACGCGCCTTGCTTGAAATGTGGGGAGGAAGGATTCAGTTCCGGCAGAGTTACCAGCACGCCGTGGCTTATTGCAGAAGTCGTCATTGGGGTAATTTGTCGAACAGGTTGGAGCTGAGGGAAAAAGAAGGGGGATCTTCAGAATTATTTTATAATCAGGAAACGTATTCCCGCCATAATTTTGAGGTCCTTTGGGCCCTGTAGGGCTATTTGGCCCACTAATGAATTTGCATTTAGGCCTGTTTTCTCGTCAAATTTAAATTAAATTAAATTACACTAAATTAAAATTTAAATAAATTGAAAATAACAATAATGAATCTAAATTTCATCAATTCAAATTTCAAACTGAAATAAGCTATATTAAATTAAATTTGCATAGAACATGGGCTATCTCTCCTTTTCTTTTTGTTTCACATTTCATTATAAACTCGGCGTTATTCCAGTTATTTTTCTTGTTTTTCTTTACATCTGAAAATTTTAAAAACTTTTTTTTTTTTTTTACTTAAACCACCAAAGGTGGTGGGAATTTTGTTAGGCATCCCTAAG
>JAAGWI010002887.1:0-11661 GCA_012274505.1 Galium porrigens var. tenue
CAAAAAGAACTGATCAACCCATCCAAATTAAAAGAAATGACATTTTTACCCTTTTAAAATGGATGAAATATTTGATTTAACAGTTGCTTTGACAGAAAGCCGCGTTTTGGAACGAAAAATGAAGGTCAGGGGGCCGAAATGACATTTTTTTTGATAGGGGGCTAAACTGCCATTCTCGATAAACATGGGGGGTCCACAAAAAATTCTCTCTTTATCTAATATTTGCAGGAAGGATCTTGAAGTTTTTAGATATATTAATATTGCACCGTAAATAAATTATTTATACATCAACCGAAAATTTTCATCAAAAAAAAAACCCAAAACTTATAAAAAGAGAGTTTGTCGGATGCCTATCTCACTATAAAGACGTCCCAACAAATATTTGTCAAAAGTATTAATAATTTTTTATTTATAACCCATGCGTGGTGGGGAAAATTTATTTGGCTTCGCTCACCCTTAAAAGTTCATATAGACAATAAAAAATCAAATCCGAGTATGTACATTTTTGATAAAGTATGAATAAAGTTCATTGATCATAAGAGATCTCTAAGCTAAGCTTATTGAATAGCACGGCTAAATTGGAAAATTCTCAGTTAACATCAACTTTAAAGGGTATTTTAGTGAATCGACAATGTCGGAACACAACTTAGCCCTAAGAAGACATTTCTAGACGTAGCTTAGTGAATCCATATAGAAACACGATTCAGCCTCTAGATATAATCGAGTTTTTCCATTTTGATACCATGCTGACATTGTTTTGAAAAAAAGCTAGATTCAGCACCCAGCAAATCAGTAGGATTGTGACATTTTTCATTGTGAATACGCTTCTCATTTCCAGCATCTGTAGCAGCGTCTGTGTAACTTTTCCTTTTCCTTTCCCTTGTAACTTTTAGCTTACAACTACAAGGCCTTCCGGCCTTGTAGTTCACCTGAAATGCCAATGAACGGAAGCTAGTCAACTGCTCTTGTTGAATATATAGATAACATAAAAAAGGAAAATATATTTAGGGTACACCTGTTCACATTTTGATCCTATGTCCATCTCTTTTCCAGATCAGACCTCCAGTGCCATCTTCCTTGAAGTATCCTCATGTCTTTCCACCTATCAGAAAAATAAAAAAGCCAGTAGTATGTTCCAGGAATCATGTTTAAACAACTGAATCATTTAGCCCAATGTATGGGAACTCCCTACTGTCTAGAGCTACCAGCCCTTTTATTGACCTAGGAAGATTAGCATGATTATATTCAGAACTTGAACGAGTGGTACTTGCTAATCTTGCTAGTGAATCTATTACAGCATTGGCTTCGCTATAGATATGAGAAAAGGAGTGGAAAACTCACATTGAAGATCCCAGATGGCTCTAATGAATGGGATGAGCCTCCATGGGATCTTATATAGTTTCAGAATCATTTTCACTAGGACAAGTGAATCAACCTCTACCTCGAGGTTCTGTATATCATGATAATAGGACATCTGCATTCCTGCAATCAAACCTTGAACTTCAGCTTCCAAGCTAAGTTCCAAGTATTAATGGGATAACCATTTTTATAAAATAATATAGATTTAACCTTCTTTTTTTCTATATGCCTTAAATTATTTGATTTACTATCAAACATTTTGAAAGCACTAATATAAAAACATCAGTTTAGTAAAACAATATTTCATTCAGCAACTTTGCATGAATATGGAATTCTCAAGATACGAAAAATGACCAAAGTTTTGGTGATCGTATACAATACTTAAAATAAAGAGAGAATTTTATTTTACATCAATGCTGTTTATAAAAGTGTTAGAATATATCACTAATCTTTAAAAAGCTCAAAGGATGATTGTACAAATATTTCTACATAATTAGTTGAGTGAATTTTATTTTTCATCACCAAACCACATTTTAGGTCACCATATCCCTATTTTTAAGGATTTTTGGTCACTCTGTCAATTCATTTGTTAAATTCCTAACGGTCAAAATGTTGATCCACTTTTGAAGGGTGTTTTAGTTATTTCATACATTTATTTTCCTTTTAATTATTTATTTTTTCATTTTTTCCTCTAATTTTCCATTTTCCCTTTCTTTTTCTCTCTCCCCTCTCCGTCTTCTCTCTTCCCCCTCCAATTTCCCTTTCGTTCTATCTCCCTCTCTGATCCCCTCTTGTTTCCCTTTCTTTTCTATTGCCCATTCAAATCCTCACCCACAGAGAATTGGATAAATCCTCAAGTGGTGGAGCGCTATTCGAGGTCAAGTGGTACAAGGAGCTGCTCCGGCATCGAGAAACCTCAACGTTGAAAGTTGGAGTGCAAGGCTGCAAATTCAGAGGATGCCAGAGACTTTCAATCAACGTTGTGGCTCCACCTCGGCACAGACTGAGCACCGACGAGAAGCTCAAATTCAGGTGATTCCGAACACACTGTCTAAGCAAACTCTTGACACAACCTCTGAAAACTGGTGGAATACCAGCTCNNTCATTGCTCTGATACCATGAAAACTGGTGGAATACCAGCTCGGATAAAAATGGCAAAGAAGGTACAAGATGAAGAAAGGAGCAAAGTTTGTTGTATCAAAATTATCACACGAAAAACACAGCACATGAGCCAGCTATATAGCTGAGCTAAATGCCAAAATATCCAAGAGCAAATAAACAAACTACACGTGTCCATGCACAGCTGAAAATGAAAAGCAACAAACAGAAGGCTCGACGCCGTGTGACTAATTAGAAAGCCCAGCCAATATTTGATTTGAAATCCTGCGCGCCTGTTTTCTTCACTTCAAATCCACCGCCTTGATCAGCCTTCTTTCCATCATGATGAACTCCAGAAACACAGCATGTCTTCAACCTCTACGATTTATTTGCGATCTCCGGCACCGACATATGATAAGTCGATTCATGATTGGAATTTGGACTGGGATTGGGAATTTGGATCGGGATTGGAATCTGGATTGGTGGTTGAAAGTTCAGTTGGGAATTGGAATTTTTATTTAGAGGTTGAAGAACAAAGTTTTAATTAAGGACGGAGGTTCAGTAGTGGTGGAGTCGGGTGGAGTCAATTCGAATGACGACGGGACCTTGGCGGCAACCACAAGGGCACTACAATTTACGTAGGAAGAGCAACGCATGATTTTTGGCACGAAAATCATTGAACCGTCCTAACAACAAATCAATTTGGGGTAAATCGAATGAATCGGTTTTCAGGAGGAAGCGTCAAATGAATCTGGATTGGGATTGTGGCAAAATTTGGATTGGAATGAAACTGGGATTTGGACTGTGATTCGGATTGGCATTATGGCGGAATCTGAAGCGGTGGTGGAGCAACCGTGGTGGAGGAGGAGGAATGTGGAAGATGATGGAAGAAAAAATAGAAAATAGAAAAAAATAGGATTTACCTAAAATGCCATGGAATAAGTGGTCCGTTAGACATATAACGGAAGAATGTGACGTGCCAAAAATCCAAAAAAATATGAATATGGTGACCTAGAATGTGCATTTTAAAGTAAGGTGACCAAACACCGAACTTTAATATAGTTTGGGGATCAAAAATATAATTCACTCTAATTAATTTAAGTGTTTGTGTCATTAGTTTTATTTTCATTCGTTTACTGATTTTTATTTATTTATTTAAATATTATAAATGAACTAATTGAGTTAGAAAAACAAATAAAACTTACAAACACACAAACTATCATAATAAACATATGAGAAGTTAGAATTCATTTGTCTTACTATAAACTTATGGTAGGACGGTCTCACCTAAAAGTTTGTATTCCAATAAAAAAATAATTTATTTATACTTCAAATCAACGACACGTAATAAATCTCCTTTTATGGCAGTAGCGTAATGTTTGCCCTTAGACATATCATTTAGAGCATTTTCAATGGTAAGTTACATGACTGTGTAGTTTGACTTGCCATGTCATTTTTCAAGCTACATATTCCCACAATGGTAAGCAACAATGTTGGTACCTACAAAGGTCCCACATATTTTTTCTAATTTCTATCAATAAATTTTATTTAATTTGTATTACTTAAATTATTGATAAGTAATTCTTTATTATTTGTAATTTTAAATTAAATTTATTATAAAAATTAAAATAAAAATAAAATAATAAAATACTCAATGAAACAAATAAAAAATATTAAAGATCTTCTATGCATACTACTGTCATTACATGTTATCATTAAAAATGTATATAATTCAAAATAAAGGGAATACCGTAATCAACATAAAAACTACATTACAGCGAACGGTAATAATATAATATCAAATAAATATCTTACATCTCGAGAAACTAAATTATCAAAAATTAAATTATTATTTTTTTGTGACAAGCATGGATTATGAAAGTAAAAAATAAAATAACGAAATATAAATTTCACAAAATAAAATTATTTATTTTACGATTATATCTATGCGCGAGAAATTAAATTATTATATTTTTATAATTTATTTACAAAATACATTGAATATGAAATTAGAAACAAAAATAAGTACATATTTTATTGAACACAAACACTTGTATGAGGCAGCCTCACCATGTGGCAGCTGATGTTGTTTGATAATATGATGAGGTTGCCTCACCTCCAATATGAACCTCATCATATTATCAAGAAACATCAAGGTGCCTCACCGTGAGGCTGCCACACAAGAGACTCTCTTTATTGAATATGAAATAAAAATTATATTTTCAATAATGATTTACAATTCTATTCATGGTCGTAAAATAAAGTAAATCAAATGCTATAGTAACTAATTTTATCATGTTAAAAAACTAATAATTATTTTTAAATAGAATAAACTATACATTATAAAATTATATTATAATGGGTTTTGCAATCATGATAGAAGAATAAATTTAATAATCCAAATAAAATTCATATTTATTAACTCAATTGTGGTAGAAAAGTAAATGGATGGTGAAACTACTGCATTTACCATAAAAGTAAATTAAATGTGAAAACATTGCATTTGTGGCAGCCGTGGTGCTTTGTTTTTCCACCGGCTAAAAGAGATGAAACCAAGAACTAACCATTGAAATTTTTGAGGTTACAAAAATGAGCCTATATGCATTAAAAGGGGATTGCAATTCTGAAATGCCTACCAAATACACATTCTTATGCACAAATTGAAATACAATCCACAATAGGCTTGCAGGCTAACCTCATACATCATTTTTCATCCATGATCCCTAAACATATAATAAAAGAGAAGGCAAAAAAATAAAAGATAAAATTAAGAACTCCTAAGCATTTCCATGTCTTTCTGGTAAAGGTCACCTTGGACCGGATAATTCAACTGCATGTAAATTCTCTGTGGAGTCAACAATCCAATCAGAGTTTGGGTGAGGCGCTAACTCCACCTCTTGCCGGAGAACTTCTACTTTCTGCCACTCGTCCCATCTCTCAGCCAGGCCGTCACCTTCGAGCATTCTCACTACTTCTGACATTTTTGGCCGATCCATAGGGTTACCTTGTGTGCACAGCAAGGCCACCTGGATCAGCTGCTCCACTTCAGAATCTACATAGTTTGTCTGAAGATCAGGATCAACCAGCATTTCCAGCTTCTTCTCTTTTAGAAGACCCTTGACCTGAAATGTATGAGATCTTCCCATAAGTTTATGCACTAACCAGAGGAAGTTCAAAAGAGCCAATCCAGGAAAAAACCACAGTACTTACCCAATCAAGCAACATAACATCATCATCATTAGCAAGGCGAGCAAGATCGAATGCCCTTTGTCCGGTGATAAGCTCCAGAAGCATGATCCCATACCCAAAGACATCGGTTTTTTCCGAGGATTTCCCGGTGGACAGGTACTCTGGTGCTATATGGCCAATTGTTCCACGAACGGCTGTGGTGACATGGGTATCCTTGTAATCCATTAGTTTAGCCAGGCCAAAATCTCCAACAACAGCTTCAAACTCTTCATCTAGAAGTATATTAGCAGCCTTCACATCCCGGTGGATAATCTTGGGGTCACAGTGATCGTGCAAATAAGAAAGCCCTCTTGCGGACCCTAAAGCAATGCGTTTTCGAGTTGGCCAGTCTAAGGGCTGTTCATTTGGTGGCCGTTCTACAGCATTTAGACAAACATTTCCAGATTAATGACTGCAAAAATTATAGAAACACAGCCTTTCGATATTACAAAAGAAAATTGGCTTTTTACCTCTCAAGCATGAGGCAACACTACCATTAGCCATGTATGGGTAAACGAGCAGTCGTTCAGTAGGTGTCATACAGAAACCACGCAGCCGGAGGAGGTTTCTATGCACGGCCATGCTGATCATCTCTACTTCGGTTTGAAACTGCAACTCCCCACCTGGTGTTCGCTCCTCCTTCAAACGTTTGACAGCCACCAATGTACCATCAGCAAGACGGCCTTTATACACCTTACCAAACCCGCCTCTTCCCAGAATGTTTTTGTTGCTGAAAGTATCAGTAGCAACTTGCAATTCCCTAAGGGAGAACCTCTTAAGTTGCCCCAGATGAACCTCGGGATCCTCCTCAGCTGCAAGATGATAGTACTCAGTGAGAATAAGATACACACAACAGAATGGTTATTTTTTTCTTTTAACATAAGCAAGCACACAAATATAATCTCTTCAAATAATCAGAAGACAGAACGGTATTTTTATGCGAAAGTAAAACCACTGACCTGGTACATCAAAGAAATATTCTTGGGGTTTTCTCCGACGCCACCATGCAAATGCAATGGCCGGAGCGGCAAAGAGCAGAGCAGCTCCGGCAGCAACTCCTCCAGCAATAGCTCCAGTAGCAGTATTCCCCCCTGGAATTTAAAGACCATAATCAGAAAAGGGATAATGCTCTGGAATACTGATGAGAAATGATGTTTTTCTCCAAAGAATGAGAACAGAAGAAACATATTGTAAACACGGTAAATACAAAATCTCAACCACTGCAACTAATAGTTGTCTATATGGTCAACTAGAATCCTTTCTAACAAAATAAGGAGAAAAAAGCAGATTAACTTTTACATGCCTGTCGTATTATCTTCTGAAATACTATACTAATATGAAACCAAAACATGGTTGAAGAAGGCAAAATTAATGGCCTACGAAAGAGTAACTGTATTTCAATTTCTGATAGCACTATAGAAGTCACCTGGAGCAGCAATTGGAGGCGGTGGAACAAAAGGAGGGGGAGGAGAGAAAGGGGGAGATCCAGGGCATGGGTGTCCAGTGACAGGGCCACATAAATCCAAATTGTTTGCAAAACTGTACATAAATAATTAAATGTGAAGTACTTATAAACATTCAATCTAGTAAATCCTGGTCCCTGAAGATATGAAGGAAAAGCACACGCACAGACCTGATAGGTGTAAAGAGAGAGAAGGAACCATTATCTGGAACAGCACCAGAGAGACGATTGTTTGAGAGATCCCTGCATCAAAGAGGGAATCATAAGACTATGAGACTTGTCCGTAAATTGAGTTTCCACAGGCAGACATGAAATGGGCATCATCCTTAAATGAAAGAGCAATATTGAAATCAGATACGATACTCACAGGACTTGTAAGGAAGATATGTTGGTCAATGCCATCGGTATTGGACCACTCAAAGTGTTGTTGTTAAGTCGCCTACACATACACAGAGATCACAACATAAACATGTCACACAATCATTTAACAAGATTGCCAGCACATAGTAATAAAGTAAATCAAGGTAAAACATATCACATTTTTCCGCAAATTGAATTTTTTCTCCCTACATTTATATGTTAATAACTTCAAACCTTGAGTAGTAATAGTGATAAATTGAGTATGAACTTACAGAAATCGTAATTTTGACAGTCTGCCCAATGTAACAGGGATTGGACCATTGAAGCTGTTCATGTAGAGATCCAAGCTCACCAAATTAGTAAGATTTCCAAGATCGATAGGGATTGGTCCGCTTATGTTGTTGCTATAAAGCTCCCTGTTTAGACAGATATTTTACATATAAATGTCAGTACCCTGGCACCTCTACTTCAATGGACATATAAAATATGTGAACAGAATTTTCATACAAGACTATTGTAGAAGAATAACATTCAAAAGCAAAGGTTTGGTGTATCTTTAAATTGGTAACTTATGAATTATTAGTTCAAGTTCCCCTCGGGATCGGTAAGTTCCTTTCATCATTACAGAAGAGACTAGAGGTCATAATTAGTATACCTTACTATTTCAAGTGTACAGACGAAACAAGAGGTCATAATTAGTCTACCTTACTATTTCAAGTGTAAAGATTCGTTCCAATGAATAAATTAGTCCTCAGAACTGGGAGAAAGGAAGGCTAACTCTTCTTACTCCATGGAGAACCAATGATTCCTATACATTAGAATCCAGGGCAAGTGCTACAGTCTTTAGCCTTAAATGAACATCTAGAGAGCATTTGCAATGGAATTATAATACTTTCAGAAAAGGAACAACTACTTTGGAGAAGAAAGCTAGGACAAACACAACTACAACTAAGCCATTCAAATTAACCACCAAGCAGGTGCAGAGAACATCCTGCAGGATACAAACAAGTTTATTTATGTTCTCATCTACCTTGTTGATGACCACAGCTCTGGGATATGCTTGTAAACTACCTAGGCAGACTATCTTGATTGTATTTAAGTCATTTTGTATCATCATACTAATTCACCATGATTACTAAAGATGTGAATCTTCCCCCCACCATGGCATGTCTCTCCTTGTAAAATAGTTACAAATTATGATGCATAGTTATCAGGCTCATCATACATGAGAACTTTCCACTATTCTATGGAGGCTTGAGAGCTGTTGCACTACTTCTGGCAATGGGCTATGATTCTCTCATTGACATGGCTGTCTATGGCTATATGAAGTTTGAAATGTTTTAGTAAGGAAGGAAATTCAGAAACCTAAAGGAAAGACACAAATATGAAAAATACGTGAATTATATCATATGGCAAGAAGGCCTTTAACAAGTGGCTTACAGATACTGCAAATTCTTCAACAAACCAAGCTGCGGAACCAACTGACCAGACAAAGCAGCATTGCCAAGGTCACTGAATATAAAACACCAATCATGTTAGAGAAAATGCCTCACAATTTCCTATTCAATTTCACGTAGAAAATGAGAGCACAAAGAGATCATCTTACACTCTAATAACGCTATTCTCATTGTTGCAAGTAACATGAAACCAAGTACAGGGGTTCACGAGAGTGGGGTCCCAACTCTGCAACACATTGTTGGGATCTTGCAAGTTAGTCCTCAGGGTATGCAAAGCATCACCTGCAATTAAATCATATGATTGAACTAAATTACAGTCATAAACAATCAATTGAACTAAACTAAACCTATGCAATCCAATGTACGACCCACTGATAAAAAGGAATCAAAATAGAGATTACAAACCTTCCATGTTAGCAGCAATGAAGCCCAGGGGATGAATCACCATGATCAGCCAGAGCAGCAATGGCACCAAGCCCTCCCTCTCCATCCTTAAATTCACCATCTTCATGTCAACTAAAATCCCTCAGATCCAAAACCATTCATTTGTCCCAAAAACCACGAAAAAACTGATCTTTATCTCATAATTGTGCTCAACTCCAAAACCCCACTACAAAACACACACTTTTTTCCCCACAAAATCCAATCTTTTCTCCTTAAAACGAGCCTTTTTTCCTTTATTTTTTTCTGGGGTTTTGTTGTTATTGCTCAGCACCCTTTTTATCGCTCTGCAAACTTTTCACCTCTGTACAATGTAGTACTACTATGGTAACGTACTGCTTTTTTTCTCTCTCTAGAATAGGCTCTTTCTCTCTCTACTCAGTTGCACTGCACAGAGAAAGAGGAGAGAGAGAGAGAGAGGGGCAGTGTGTTATCTTTTTGGGCGTGTGCTTCTTCAGTGGGTCTGCCCGACGGGAGGGCTCTGCTGCCCGAACGCGCTGCCCGTTCCTTTTTAACGTCCAAACGGCTTCACGCTTTCCATTGTCTCTTCACACACACTTGACGACGTTGTATTTATTCTGCATCTTTCCTTTCCTAGCTATTTTTCTTTCTTTTTTGCACAGTTGTCGGTTTCAGTATTTTTGTTCAAGATTTGGTTTGAAATGAATTATGAATAATTGGTAATTGATTGATTACTAGTACTTTCTAATTAAAGATGTGGTATTAATGTACATCTTAGATTTGGCTGCTTTGATTTATTCAGTTTCCTGTGAGGAAAATGCTGGTGATTTGTTGAAGAAATATTCCGTTTATCCCTTCTATTTTATTTTCTTGAATTAAATTTAATTAATTAAAAAGATTAAATTAAATTACAATCATTTGAATTGTAATAGTACTCCATTTAACTCAGTCTCACCATGAAACAACTTGATTTTGCTTGATAATATGATTAGATTCATATTAGAGTTGATGCAACATCATCATATTATCAAGAAAATCAAGTTGTCTCACCAACTGCCTCATAGGAGACTTTCTCTTAAAAGTAATAGTAATTAAATTAACTAAATTAGGTCAATTCTATCTAGCCCCCAAAAAAAGTGCACACTTGTGTTCCTTATAAATTTCTGATGTGTAATCGTAGCACTGTGCCATTTCTGATAGAGTATTCTAGTAAATTCACTATTTTATAATTAAAATTATTTGTTTGAATGGCCGATGACATCATGTTAACGTCATCATGATGCCATCACCATCACCAACGCAACTTCTATCGATGCACATCGTTTGATGTCTACACCGTCGCTAGAGATCTGGGCTCCGTTTGGTGAAACTGTGATATAAGCAAAACTGGATCATAAGCAATTATTTTAAAAGTTGGTGAAACCAGTTTCTATTTTTGGCCCAAAAAATACATTCTGTTTTTACAACAACCTGTTTTTTGGCAGTTTATCAAACAATAAAAAATGATGTGCTTACAAGCACAACAGCTAATAAGTTGTGCAAACACATTCCTAGTCTGCTCCCTCAACCCGTGACCAATCGACTACACCAATTGACTTCACCGCCTCAAACCCCAAACCCCAAACTCCAAACTCCAATTGACTTCTCCGCAAACCTCAATTGAGTCATGCTCAACCCATGACCAGCTCAACGTCGTTGCTGCCACACTCCGCCCCAATCGACTTTGCCACCACTTCACCACATGTCCGCCCCAGCCCCAATCTCCCTGGAGCTTCCCAAATAACATCATCACCAAATGTGTCATAATCACCAAAATCACCTTGAATCACTGCCACTAGATTGGTATGGGTCGAAATTCGGTGATTGCAAAGCTTAGAAACGGCCGTGAGGCCCGAGATTTGGTTGGTGATAACGATGAGGTCATGCTAACATCAGCTTCTGGGGTCATTTTACGATGATGTCATACTTCATTTTTTATTTTTAAAAAATTATAAATACTAAATTTATTAAAGCACCCTAATGGAAGTCGACAATTCTAACATAAATGACCCAGATATACGATAACACGCTAAAAATGACCCCCGTGACTACAAAAGCTTGTTTCTTTTTGAATGAGTTGGAATGGCTTGGAGGAAGTCTAAATTACCCTTTAGATGCAGAATGAGTCTGAAAGGATAGATTTAGACAGCGGACAGAGAGCAGCCCCTACGGACAGGGGATGCGAACGATTGAGCTCGCGTCGGACTATGTGTACAACTCGGTATGGCATTTGTCCTGATCTTGAGGCCCGGTCTC
>JAAGWI010002938.1:0-14098 GCA_012274505.1 Galium porrigens var. tenue
TGAAGCTCATCATATTATCAAGCAACATCAATGTGCCTCACCGTGAGACTGCCACACAAGAGACTTTCTCTNAACTTTATAGTACAATGTTTAAATTAAGATATACTCCCTCTGTTTTTTTTATATTGGCACTCACACTATTCATCATAAATTTTGTTGCAAGTTTGACCATCAATTTGAAGCACTATATGAATAATAATATCATTGTATTATATACTTTTAGATTCTTCTTAACATGTATTTTGTAAATATCAAAACTTTAGATTTAGTTAATATATGTAACTAAAGTTATTGATGGTCAAACTTGCCGTCAAATAGTGTTCTGGTCAAACTGTGCCAATCAAATGAGACCGGAGGGAGTATGAAAAGAAAATACTGTATATGATAGGATTGAAAATTTGTGTAGTTGAATGAGAGAGGGGTAATATTTAATTGAAATTTTCGGTTGGTTTGGGTCAGGCATAACTGCTCTTATTGACCCGCTCAATTATAGCACTGCTGCACAGTGGAATCGGCGGTTAATGGAAGACCAACAAACTATTCAGGCGACGCCACCACCCTCTCCGGGTGTGGGCCCATTCCGATTGACGGACTGCATAGAAGAGTTGCTCAAGTTTACGCTCACTTCCTCCATCAATGGAGAGGCGCACTTTGGCCTCTCCACCGATTACTGCTCTCATCTTCTGCAACATGATCCCACCAATCCCCTTCCTCTACCTTCCGGTACGCATGCTTTCGACTAAGCTGCAATTCAATTTAGTCCAGTTTAGATAAATTCAGTTGTTATTAGTAGTAATTTTGTACATACATCAGATTTCGGATAAGTTCAGTTCAGTATAAAAGGACAGGGCCTAAATTTCTGTTACAGTTCACCTCTGATATGTATGTTGTGTAGATTAGTACATTTATTGGTAATGCTTAGAGATAAGTTGTTCTTCTTAACAGATGATTTCCATTTTCGTGCTTGTGTTCAGCAGATCATTCTAAAGGTGTTCCGGCGTATCCTTTATATAAGCACCTTGCGACCTCCTTGCAATGGTCAATATCTCGGAGAGCATTGTTTCCGAGGTTTTTTGCGCAACAACAGTTTGCTCCAGAGGATAGTCCTTTGAAGTCGGAAGAAAATGATTGGACGAAGTTAATCATGGAAAAGGGTTCTGAGTTGCTCAATGTAAGCTAATCCTGATTTTGCCTTTTCCTTATGAATGAAGAAAGTATTCCTTACTGTTACTGATGTATTGATAGTTTCTCTTATAGGTATTGGCTATGGTAGACTTTGAACTACATGTTCAAGAGCCTTACTTTTCCCAGCTTAAGGGTACCATTAATTTTCCTCAATAAATGTTTTTATTTATAATGTGAATCATTAATTTTCTTCGACAGTCATTCTCTTATCAAAGTTTGTTGGGAACTGTTTTTTTGTATCATCATTTTTAGATGGATACAAGATAGTGGAAGGAAGGTGTGCAGTTGGAAATTATAACAGGTACGAAATAGTTTATGAGTTTTAATAATTGTGTGGGTACACTATGTTTTTTAAAGAATACAAAGTTTTGGGTGAGACCGTCATATCATAAGTTTATGGTAGGACGAATGATTTCTCATATATTTATTAGGATAGTTTGTGTGTTTGTAAGTTTTGTTTGTCTTTCTAACTCAATTAGTTCATTCATAATATATTTAAATAAATAAATAAAATTAGTAAACAAAGGAAAGTATGATAAAACAAAAGTAATGACACAAACACTTAAACTAGCTGCATAGACATATTTACAACATTTAAATGATTTAAAAAAAGAAAAAAAGAATACCATAATAAGAGACTAACATAACAAACACATCAACTAACCTCACAAA
Source organism: Galium porrigens var. tenue (assembly GCA_012274505.1). Taxonomy (NCBI): domain Eukaryota; kingdom Viridiplantae; phylum Streptophyta; class Magnoliopsida; order Gentianales; family Rubiaceae; genus Galium; species Galium porrigens. Next base: position 1,858 of record JAAGWI010002938.1, read on the forward strand.
AATGTTAAAGAACCATGGTAGGACGGTCTCATGGGAGATTTTCTCAAGAAAGAATGTCTGTGATAACGTTTCCTGGCCTGTTGGAACACTATATGAACTAATCACTTCTTAAATGGAATCATGACTATATCCATCTGACTCTAATGGGCATCCTTAACTTCATAACGCTACACCTTGTAGCTTGTCAAAAGGAAATATGGTTTTTCAGGTATAACCTCTTTAGCTTTGCTTCCAGTTTGGTCTTAATGTGAAAGTTAAAAGATTCAGTATGCTAGATATTCTCCAGAATTTCTTAGATTTAAAATTTTAAACCCATAGCTGTGATAGAACTAGAATGTTTATTTTTGGTTTCCTACTAATAGGAGCCCAGATCCTTGCAAATTGCAATCATATCAATTTCCAGCTCTTATCTTTCTCCCCAATCTGATGATATAAAAGTACTGCTAGATAGTATAAATTCCTGGTCCAACTCTTAGATGTCGACACTTTGAAATTGATTGCTCATATTCTGTGTATTCCATTGACGATAAAAGTTTCTTAGTAATTCATCAGAGGAATTGGTATCCACTGATTAGTGATTTTTATTTGGCATCACCAACTTGTAATATATCAATTTTAAGAACTTGATCAGTTTACGTTATATAGGCATATCACATTTAAAGGGATTTGCTTAATGCTTCTTAGACTTTAAAACTTGAAATTGGATTAATATGCTACCCAATCATGCATCCAAGGTATACGAGTTCATGCTCCTTTATGCCTTGAATGTTTCAAATGAATAGTCAATCATCTAAAACATACATATATGATAAGACATCTTAAAAAGTAAAAACTTTGACAGATGTATTTAACGTTGGGCATAGAGTTGTGAGATTAGACTCTGGTATTACACGTCGCTTTTTTTTTGACATTTTTCATTTCTGTTTATTTTTGGAACAAGGTGGTATAGGAAGCTAAGATTATAACTTGGTGCTCTTTAGCTAGCCTATGTTGCAAAGGTTTTGATGTTCAGATCTTACCTTCTAAGTTTCTAACACCCCTAATACGGTTGTATGTGTGGAGTGTGGACTTATAATGACCTGGCTTCCTTGCTGAGCTCAATATAGGGGTGATACAAAAGAAAATATCTGCTTATGTTATTAAGATCTGATATCTTGTTGAAATTTGCATCTGCGCTTTGACAAAAGTAAATGAATTGCTTCGATCATATGATATGTACATTAGTTTAGTATTGAGTGTTAATTCTCTCTTTGTTTCTTTCTTAAATGCTATTCTCTCTTGGGTGGCAGAATTGCACCTGGAGCTTTTATTCTCTTCAACAAAAGTCTGCTCATGCAAGTTCAGGTAGAAATGTTTCATCGGCTTCATCTTTATCTTCTGTGACAATTTTTTTTTTTATAAATTTTTTCAAGTTCAATATAGGACTGCAATCATTATGCTTCATTTCATGAGATGTTGGAGACAGAAGGTCTTCAAAGAGTTCTTCCTGGAGTTAAAACCTTAGAAGAAGGTACGAGTTTCAGATTAATTACATTGAAGAATAAACATATAATTAGCTACACAGTCTGTAGTGAAATTTTGGATACAGTACTGAAAACATCTATCACATCATCCTCTTAGAAGCTAGAGTTTAAGATGGTTTGGTTAAAAGAAAAATCTGGTAGTGCTTGGTGATTAGGATAGGTCAGCTGTTAATGCATCCTGATTAGGATTGAGTGGGTCTTCTGGTTTTCTACTATTGTAATAAATATTCAGTAATATCAACAGGGCAGTAAGGAATAGAGTAATAGCTAAGGAAAATCCTTGTATTGACACCTATCATTATAGACTTCTGTTTTGGACTACTAATTTAGAGTGGGTTTTATACAAAGCTGAATGAGCACTATTTTTTTAAAGGTAAAACAAAATCTCATTCATACCTCTGGAAAACATCCAGTATCGTTTGACACTAGGAATGCTGGGGGAATCCCAGGTTAATATGTCACCGATACTCGCTTTAACATAGCTAGCTAACGAGTGTGCTAAGACGGGATAAATCTGTTTCATGCTGTACCATTTGGATCAGATTCATTGCATCCCCGACCAGAATTGCATTTTCCAGGTTCAGTTCCTCCGCAAGCCTGATCGCCTCCTCCAAAGCTTTGCCTTCTGCATATGTTGGGTCTGAGACGCCCGCTATGCATTTTGCAGCAGTTGTCATGAATTTTCCCGTCCAGAGCTACATCTACAGGACAGCATTCCCGTCCTTAAATCTCCCATCAAACATGACTCTCGCACTGGTTGGGGGTGGTCTCAGCATTGATGTCTCCGAGATCCTTTCAGGCCATAGATTAGCGCTGTGGAAAATTCCTGAGGTTTGCACTAACTGACCATAAGTCATACTCAGCTTTGAATGTCCGCCCGCAAACATGCGCTTATTCCTTTGGGTTCAGATAGCATTACAATGCCTAAGCAATAGTTCAGCCGTTTTGATTTTATTATTCACCAAGAGTTTTTTAAACCACAGCTCGCCTTTATTTTTCTTTGCCGCCTCCACCAGATTATTGAAACCAACCTCCCGCCACAATCTTTTGGCAAAATCACAATCAGAAAATAAGTGTGTGGTGCTTCTGTTCTCCTCCTGGCAGAAAGGATGCGTTAATGCAACTTCCATCGTCCTAGCTCGGAGATTTTCACTGGTCTGGAGGAAGTTAAAAAAGTAATATCCACGCAAAGTGTTTTGCCCCTTGTGGCACTCTAAACTTCCAGAAGCAATTCCAAAATTGCTTCTCCGAAAACTTCCCGAGGCGATGTGATGCCAGAACCAGTGATTAACGCCCTCTTGGTTATCCCGCCTTATAGCTAGGATTTTTTGCTTTTCATCTGGACTGAAAATCTCTGAGATCAGCTCCTTCTTCCACCAGTTTGTGTCTCGATCAATTAGGTCTGCATTTCAATAATTTTTATACTTTGGATAGTATACATTTAAGTCTTCTGCTTGGACTTTGGAGAGTATATACTATCAGAGTTATGAAGTCAAAAAACATGTTTGGGTGTTTATATAAGCATCCGTGCTCTCGAAAGAGAAGATAGATGAAGGTAAACTTAAGGACTGAGCTTCAAGATCCTAACCCTAAAAGTTAAATGCAAAGCTTTATATTATAGGAACCCCATTTTATCACTTGCAAAAATCTACCATTAGAACCTTGTGAGTATTAGGAGCTAAGTGTTAGATTCCACTCTAAGCCAGCATATAGCAAAGAGGATTCCACTAAATGCAAGAATCTCACACTTGGGATTTGTAGCAGGAAGATCTCCAACATATTTTTTCAATTCATCATAATCATCATATCCTTACAATGAGACTAACTAGGACTTAAATAGGCAAAGACCTCTCCTAAACTACCCACTAAACCACTATCAAGATAATGGAGTTAGTGCCCTAAAGACTTGGAACAACTTCTAAAATAGGATATCTGAATAATTTACCTAACTACTGACTAATAATACTTCTTCTAGCTTATGAGGAATCCTATCATTGCCGACCCCTTGAAATTCAACTTGTCCTCAAGTTGAAAATATTTGTACTCACCCTCGCAAAATAGGTTTATGGAAAGAGCTGAGGATGGAGATATGCTGTAGTTGAATGCCGTGTAACTTATCCTTCGTCCCCTTGCTTTGGAAAACCAAGAATATCTTTATCCAATTCACCATGATGGTGTTTTGAGTCGCCAACCACTTGAAACCAAAGAAAAACTCAACCTCATCCAACGGAAATCGATAGAAGTTTGTACGATCCGGTAAGGTTCCATGAAGTTTCATGGTTGTGGTGTTGGTTGGACCTGAAATTTCAGTTATGCTGCATTCCTTGTCAAAATCCTGGAATCCATCATCATCAAGCTCACACGGAACATCTGTTTGTCAGTTCACCTGTAACATCTGTTTCGCCAAAATACTGGATTTCATCTTCATTGAGTTCACCTGGAACATCAATCTCGCCGTCCTCTTGGAGTTCATCTTCATTGAGTTCACGTGAAACAACATCAGGCTCATGTTGATGCTCCATATTAGAGATATTAGAGAAGTTGAGCCTGCAGTAGTGCCTTCGTTGTTGTCCTTCATTCTCTATAGCCGACACCCTGGTAGAGAGAGCTTGGATGGCAGATGTGAGTTGATGTATCATTTCTGGGGTGAGGTTCATGGATTGCTGAGGATCAGTGATGGCATGTGGAGCATATGGAGGGAAAAGTGGTGGTGGTAGGTTGTTGGTGGACCTCTGGTGGTCACCACTCGGAGCCAGCATCTAGCAAAGAGGATTCCACTAAATGCAAGAATCTCACACTTAGGATTTGTAGCAGGAAGATCTCCTACAGACTTTTTCAATTCATCATAATCATCATATCCTTACAATGAGACTAACTAGGACTTAAATAGGCAAAGACCTATCCTAAACTACGCACTAAACCACTATCAAGATAATGGAGTTAGTGCCCCAAATACTATGAACAACTGCTAAAATAGGATATCTGAATAACTTACCTAACTACTGACTAGTAATACTTCTTCTAGCTTATGAGGAATCCTATCAGAATTGCACTAGCCACTGATGTTTCGCTGGCATTTGTTGCTCCGACAGACAGCTCAAGTTTTCCCATCGAAAGCTTGGGAAAATTTGGAAAAATGATGCCGAAGAATGTACTACCATTTGACGCGCAGAGCATTTCTAGCTTGGTATCGCTCAGCTGAGAGCTTAAGAGAATAATTTCTGCTCTTTTCCCCCCCCCTTTTTTTTCCTGCTTGCTTTTCATGAAACTCTGGCTGAAAGATTTCTATTTTTCTTTCCAGTTTTTAGTGCAACAATCTCAGTTCTCTGTGTTCATTGGTTATTGAATTATTTTGGTGTTAAATTGTTTGACTAATCTTGCTAAAAAGCACAGTTTCTGTATTGTTGGTTGTCAGAAGTAGCAAAAGATGGTTAAAAAAATTGGTACTGATTTCAGGAGTGCAAGTGTACAGAAACTTCTACCCAGAAGAGAAAGAAAGATTAAATGGCGTTCTTGCTATTCATGTTACAAAGCCCATATCTCAGCTGTACAGTTGTATGGCCACCCTATTATTGGTTAGTGTGCAATTTCCTTAAGTCATTATGTAGCCTTATCGTTATTATTTCTTTTTATCTTTCAGATTTCAGATTTCCGTTTTACTCTTTGTTCTTTTCCCGTATTTGAGACTCTGAACTTTTGAATGGCGTGGCATTTTCAAAAGTTTTTAAACTTTGAATGTAACAGCAAAAAGTCAATGGAAAATATTACTTCAACTCTAGTATAACCTAATTACCTCCTGGGTTGACATGTACTTCTGCTACAGTCTACAGCTACATTAACAAAACTTGATTGTAATATTCTATCTTGGCATTGGACAGTATTTTGAATGTTATCTTTGTTCTCTGTACAGTTATTCATATTTTATTTTGTCATTATCTTTGCCGTCTCTCTCCAGTGACATTTAAGATGCATTCACATGACATTTCATCGCCTTGGAAATGCAAAACATACAAATAGGGTTTCAGTTTACTTATAAATTGAGTTCCAAGTTTTAAGCTATTTATCACGTTTTCCACAAAACGCATACTACTGTACATGTGAATGTCGTCGTATAAATCAGGGGCTTTATATTGCCATTTATTTTGGACAACCAATGGACTCAGCCATGAAATGTTAATCTGCTTAGGTGTTATACACCTTGGAGATGCAGAGCGGAGGACACGTATATAGTGTGATATTAATTTTCCCTTCCAATGAAATTAGTTGCCAACTTGCCATACATATCCCCTAGTAGTTTACTCTTTTACAAATTACTTAGTAAGAAATGGTGTATGAACTCTATGAAACAAAAGGACAAATGTTTTTGTCTTGGGTGCATATTTATAAATATCTGACCTGCTAAGCGTGATATGTATTAAAGAGTAAACTATTCAATGATAAAATCATACTCCCTCTGTCCCTCTGCTTTCTTCACCTATGCTAAAGATAAAGTAATGAGAAAGTAATGTAAGTGAGTGTAGCTTAGGTAGGAGAACGAATGTGGTGGTGTAGGTTATGTAGGAGAAAATGAAATTGGATCAGATAAGATAATTATAAAGAGGTGCAAATTTGACTAGTGGACTGTGGACCCATGCTGTATTTCAGTTAAAAACTAGAAAAGCAAACTGTAAAGAAAGCAGTGGGATGTTGCCAAAATAATAGTTAGACGAAAAGAAGATAACAGAGGGATGAGTATGTATTTGCATTTATTATGTTTTGGAGGTTTTAAGTTCTGTTTGATTCTTAACCCTACGAAGAACCTCAATATGAAAAGTGAAGTTGTATGCAAATGTGCATGTTATCGGCAGGGTATGCACATATCATTTGCTATGCTTCAACAAAAATGGTACCTGTTGGAATAATTCAACTAGTATGATGGGTTATCTCTAAGATTTATGAAATGTGGTAGAAAGCTTAAGAAAAACAAATATTGAAACACTGAGAAGAACTGCATCATTTTTTTACCACAGAATAAAGTGCAATTGTTTTGCTGTGTTTGAGAAGGATAAAGGCCGGATTATATGAAGAGCATTTTATCAGATAAAGAGGGGTGTTTAAATGGCTACAAAACTACTAATTGGTTTTGCCTTTTAGCAATGTATTCGGTCAAAATAGCATATCAAAAATTGTTTGGCAATTGAGTTTTTGAAGCTCTTGTGCCAAACGACAAAGCATAATAAGATTAATTCTTTATAGTTGACCTCTAATATTTTAGTGTTAATAATTTGATTTTTGTATCTAACAGTAAACAATGAGTTGCCATTACTTTACCAAACACATAATAGTTTTTTTAGGAAACATCTTGTTAGTATGCCTTGAATCATATACCAGCCGCTTCGAATGACTAGTTCGGAAGTTTCTGGCCCAGTTCGGATAGGTTAGGATTTAGTATATACATATAGTCTGTTGTAACATATCATCGATAGGAATCCTGTAATCTGGCCTACTAATGAAATCCGTCTCCTTCAGCCGTGGATGTAGCCAATACTGGTGAACTACATGAATCTGTTTTTTTGTCTTTAATCTTCAGTTCTTTATTTGTTCTTTCTCATATTCCGCACAACACATCTAATCAAAGCAACTATTTGAGATATCAGCAAGCAAACCAACTATTTCAAATAGACCCAATATCAAGTGAAATTCTAATCTCAAAATTGTTATTTTACTTGCTATTTAAACATGGCCTCCCATGTGTTTATCTTTTTTCCTTTCTTGGCTTTAAAAAGTTCTGACTATTTCATATACACATTTTCAGTGTACTATTTGTCAATATTTGTAAAATATAAATTTGATGATAAACATAATTTGTATTTGTATTTTCATTTTTATATAAAATATATAATTAAGCATTGTAAAGCCCAAAATCAATAAAAAATTTCATTTTTTGCCAAATTATTGACCTTTCAATTCGTTAAAAATTAATTGTCAAAATCTGTTTATCAATCAACTTCTGCTCAACTTAATTATAACACCATGTATAATAAGTAAAAATTTAAAACATCAAGCTATCATATATTAAGCACACATATATATAGTTTATAAAAGTCAGTCAACAGTAATTTACTTCTTCATGCTGGACTCTAATATTAGGGCATAGAGTATATAATATCATACAAATAAGTACATCAGATCTATGGATTGGTTTAGAATAGATAGTTATCAGAGTAATTTTCGCATGGTTTCATGTACTTTTATGCAGCTAAGAATCTCACTCTTAAACTATGCCAGTTGGTTTTTTTTTTTTGAGCTAAACGTGGAGAGATTTTTATTTAGCTCCCTAGACCCATAGAAAAAATAAAAATGTTTGCCATGAGGCCATATTACAAAAATCAGTTGGTAATTAATTATGTTCTCATTACTAATAAACGAGTTTCTATATGTAAATAATAATCAGATTTATGGTTGATATTGATGCTATGTGCTCAATGAGTGTTTTCAGAGTCATTTTTCTCGGACTGCGTGTGTTTTTCTGTAGCTAAGAATCTGACGCTTAAACTATCTTTACAGTATATAATCTAATGGTATCCATTAACGCATAATTTATGTTGAAAGTTGACTCACCAGTTCATATTAATTTTGTTTTGGACCTATGTAGAAATTTCTATTAGTTTTAAAGGTAAGACTGAAACTGGTACTTCGTATCATTGCCTATCAAATTGCTGATTGACTTTCCGTTCTTAATAAATTTTTATTGGAATGGCCTTTTAGTGATGGAAAAAAGGCCACTTCTTCAGATATATCAAACCTTTCTTTACGCTGGGGACTTGTTTGTTATCGGTGTAGTGAACTTGAAGAAAATTCTGCAAATTAGTGGAATTTCTAAAATTGTCTGGCAGATGGTGATATTTGGCCTGCATAGATGATCTCCATAATAAAGGCTCAGTTGTTGATGATGGTACTTCACATGTCGGTTAAACATGTGGCTGGTGATTTAGATTGTCTGCCTAATATTTCATGACAAAATTGTTTGTGGTTTAAATTCCTTACGTTATGTTAGTCCACAAATGATCTTTGGCTGGGAGGTAAAACTCATATCTGATTTAAGCTTGCTTTTGGTTTAGGGATTGAACTATGGTGGTATCCAGAGGATGTTGAATATGGGACATACTATGGGAACTGTCCAGGAGAGACTCCCTCCACCAGCATCGGCCCTAGTTTCCTCTTTTTTAACTCCACAGAATCTACATGTACTTTAAAATGTCTTTTCTGTGACTTGCCTGCTAGTATACTGTCAACCATTCTTCTTAACTCTTTCAGTTTTTTTGCTCAAGGTTAGAGGTTCCCTCTTGACCGAGGGTGCTAGGGCTTTGGCTAAACATGTGAAAAGAAGCAGTGACAAGTGCTGGGGTAACTTCTTAGGAAATGGTTGGTTAAATGCTATCATGGCTCTCATGAATTGGAATTATTGATGTTAAAAATTTCTAACTTTAATACCATATATGTGCTGCATGTGGTTTAGCTCTCATTTCTATTCTTTCTGGTTCTCTATGGAGTAGCATGCTTTATTATTACTTAATGGTTGACAGAATCGTAAGTTCTACACAACTATACTTAAAGCAGTTGGTGAGTAAACATTGTGTGAAAAGGCTAGGCAGTTGCCTTAGGTTAGAGACATTCATAGAACAAGTTCTGTGCTTCATTTGTTGTGATTATCCAGGAGCAAAAGGGAAACAAGTAAGCTAAGAAGCATATGCATGCGCATGACAAAAAGAATATAAGTCAAGCATAATAGGTATACGGATAATTCTGGTATCACCATATCTAAAAAAGACGGGGGACATACATACAAATCTTGTATCACCATTCCTTAGAACGAGAGCTCGGAAAGCAACACTCTTTTTTTCTTGAGTATTTGTGAAAATGAGCCTAGAGAATAATTGACTTCAGTTAGTCCCTAAGACTTCTATTATTAATTTGCAGTTGTTCCAAAAATGTTTATAATTTGCTAAATGCCTCAATAAAGTTACCTTGCCTTTTGACTTCTTTTAAACTCTTCTCAGTCTCTTCAAGATGTATCGATCTAAGAGATGTACCCTCATCTTCTATGGATCCTTCGTTTAGCCTTTTCTTCTGATCTCATTTGCATTGAATTTCCCTTCAATCACATCCCTGCAAGTTATCACCTCATGTCTTAAAATTATATCCATGTCCCACAATCTCAATTTTGCTGCAATTGCCAGCTTCCTGGAATTTGAGAAGCTAGGCTTAGGTTTTAGGAACATATTTTGCTTGAAATACAACTTCTTCTCGAATACTAAGAATATTTATATATGTTTCATAATTAGTTTATTTACGCTGACTGCCCAGACTCCGATAAAAATATGGTAGCTATGGACGTTATCAGCCACTTGATTACTGACTGCTGCTGGTTGAATATTCAAACTGTTCCACCACATGGTGTTGTTTTTGAAGTAAGGGTAGCTGATGGCTATGGTGCGCGGTGGTCTGGAGATGGACACAAGGTAAATCCCTTCTTTTTTTTTAAAAAATACTTGAGAAACATCACTGTTTAAGTATGATGGAAGGAGCATTATTTTAACCTCACTATTACAATGAATTCCTACCCGAAATATAAGGAACTATTACAGAACAACTAGATAAGAACTCCCTGGAGCATCAAATTCAAGTTTAGGGTTACACTGTAATATAGGAGAAACCAAAATGACAAAAGTCTTAAGAGCCGCCATCTGTATCACAAGCAAGAATATATTTGTTCATAAAACATAAGTCATTTTAAAAATGAAATTTGCAACGCAATAAATGAAACCCAGAACGCAAGATATAGCGCACAAGTTGACTACCATTAATAGAGCCACTTGTAGAGGTAGTCTTTGAGCGACAACAAGAATATGGCACCATTTTGCAAGTACCTGGTTTTTTGATTAGCAGGGGGCAAGGTGAGAAGGGGAAAGCCACCTTTAGTTTCTTTTTTTTTTCACTAGCATATCTTTCACAGCAGGAAGATTTTGAAAATTCGTATCATTGTAAGAGGAAATCTCTTGGTCCAATAATTATTGTCATCCCATCATCATCATTTAGAACAAATATACATGGTTGGAAATGATGATGATTTTTCAACCTCTCCACGATCAACCTCCAGCTTTAGCTCCTCCTGGTTAGGAAAATAGTCCCTGTTTGGTGAATGTCTTGACTAATGCTTATGCTGTGCATCGACGCCCATTTAGATTTTGTAGCATCCACACTAGAATGGAAGAACCTTGGGGCGTTAAGATTGGAGTTTTAAAAATGGCCAGAGCAGTCCCCAATGCAGCGACAATAGCTCATAATTTGTTTGTGCCAAAAGGATGATAATAGTTTTCAACCGAACGATGACAGTAGATGATTCATAGGATATTGTTTGACACTGAAATACAAATATATTTGATATTGTTTGTTTTTGCAGTTCATAGGATTCCTTGAGCCGTATATGGTAGATGGTCACTTGCAGAGGTGGATGCACTAGATTCAGTGAAGATCCCCGCCCGCCCGACATTGTCCTTTTAACTTGAATATTTTGTAGTGTAATTTAAGTTTGGTACATTTGATATTTCTTGTGGGTGACATTCAAATATGGAAATAATAGATGTGCCTAAGTTAATTTTTTTTGAGGGGAAAGTTTTCTTCTATTAATAATAATAATAAAAAAATACAAGTAAGCCCTTCACTCCCATCCAAAACACCAACTAATTCTAGATCACTAGTCTATGGACGGTTTGTGATTCCGGAATAACTACACCAAAATATCTAACTAAGACAATACTTTTAGAACAACTAGTACCAAATAATTTTCAAAAGTCCAGTAGTTCTTTATGAAACTTACTCTCCTGGTTGCACTTCCTTTTTAACTTGTCAGTGTAACAAAGCCTTCTACGAATAAACTTGGGCATGAACCACGATTAATTAAGATACCAAAAACATGTTTGGGAATTGATAAATCAAAATCCATGTTTGCTCCAGGTTCCATCTACCTTCCGGTCGTACTCATGTCTTGCATTTTTTGGACAGCGCAGCTTTGTCAATTTCCCCTTGTACTGAGATGAAATTTGTACCAGACCCAAAATCGGAACAGACACCGGTCGCTTTTGGGTCCGCCTTCGGGTGAACATCAGGGGCACTTTTCGGGTTTTAACTCGCGAGGGGCAGATATCTGAAAGTTCTCGGCCTGCATTGTGGCGGGCAAGTCATGCTGAGCCAGAATGTGGCACCAATTGGATAATTAGAGCTTGGAGCAGGTTGGGCCAATGCCGGGACGCTTATGAAAGCGCCTTTGGTTGCAGATCAGGGAGTTTTGACGGCTTTTTTCAGCAATAACTTGCGAGAAAGAGTCACACGGTGTATTTTAGTGCGAACACACGGGTGGATAGGTCCCAACAAGCAAGATTCCGCCTACAAAAGTCCAAAATGAGACTAGTGCTGTGGCGGCGACCGGCCAACGGTGGTGGACATTTTCGAGCAAGTTGTAATCTCATGTCAAATTTGGTTGCATTTCTTCCATCACAACTCTAATCCAGAAACTTTTGCCAAATAGTTTCATCACCATTTATAAAACTTCCGTCAAATCATATCAAGTTACATACAAGGCCTCGCTTATGGGTCAGATTCACATCCGCTGCCTAAAAAGTTCCGAGGTTAACCTAGGAACCGAGGCTAAAACTGAGGGTCACCCTAAGTTAACCAAG
>JAAGWI010003150.1:0-10744 GCA_012274505.1 Galium porrigens var. tenue
CACTGGTAAGCTCTCGTTCTCCCAGTCCATCGTGCTTTTACTGCGTTGTTCCTTTCCTCTATGTTTTAAGAAGCATTATAATCCCTTTTGTTTTTCGGTTTGATTTCCCGGTTCGAATGGTTTTGACAACCTCAATCTTACCCTCTGAATCCAACTGCAGCATTTCATGTTAATTTTCATGGCCTTGATTTTTTTTTCAGCTGTTTCAGTGCTCCCCTATCAATTGGTGAACACGATTTTGACTTTAGAGGGTCGTGTTCACTTGCCTTGGGTCTAGGGTTTTAGGGGTTTAGAGTTCGATTGGCGTTTTATTCAAAATCCGATCAGCTCTTTTCAATTGGTATTATATTCGGATTTTATTTGACAATGTTAATGGTTGCCTCTGTGAATTTTGGAATATGTTCTGCTATTTGTTACGCTATAGTTAATTTTGTTGACCTTTTGTTCTGGTCAGGAATCATAGCATTCTTCTGGGGTTAAAGATGAGTGCAAGGAGGAAGACCCCATTGCAGAAACACAGAGAAGCAGAAGAAGCAAGGAAAAAAGTACAATTTTTTGTTTTGTTTTCCCGTGTTCGATTCTTTGCCTTTTTATTCTGGCCGGGGTGGTCGTTGTGCATTGGTTTTAGCCTTACTAAATATTAAGTTTGTTATTTTCGAATACAACAGAGACAAGAAGATGAAGCTGCTCAGTTATATCAGTTATTTGTGGAATCCTTTGAAGTGGATAATACGCCGGGTTCTAAGGCATTTGTTAGAGGAGGACTGATCAATCCCAATGATAAGCTGAAGTCTGACTCTGAAGGTCCGTAGAAAGCAATATCTTCTATGTTTCCTTTCAGCAATTTCATTGGTTATATATATTATAAAATCTTTTACTTGCTATGGATACATGAATGCTTTCGATTTTATATGGATGCATTAATAAAAATATGGGCCTTTCTATTCATTCACGGATGGCAGGTGGAAATTCCAAAGATGAGGGTTCTGGTATAAAGAAGGGAAGTAGGTAAACAAATGCTTTTGATATGCTATATTGCAATGCTCTATGATAAGGCATGCTGGATGCAAAATAAATTCGTAAAGATTTTTTCAGATATAGATTTATTGCTCTAGTATCTAAAAAATAGGTAAATTGAAGGGCATATCTCTTCTTTTTGGTTTGCAATAGGCCATGTTAGCTTGTTGATTGTATGCTTCATTTCAACCTAGTTTTAGAGTCTCTAATGACAGGGGAAACTTATAGATTGTAGAAGTGATATTTGGCCTTCTCTGCCTTGGTAATTTCATTCATTCACGGATACGGAATGACAACTTAACTTGTTAGTTTTTGTCTGTGGGAGTTCTGTTGATGCAGTTGGCTTTTATTCTTAAACGAGTACAAATTTACTTAAAACTTTGAAAGGATACTTTAAATATGTATCAGTTCCAATTTCCAACTTCCAAATTGGTTTGAAACACTGCTGAATCATGCCTTTCAAATCTGGAGAACCAGGCTTCAAAGTTGAGAGTCTTGTGATACTGACAAAAGCTGTTGTTTGCATGTTTTCTCAAAAGACATCAGTGCTCTGAAATCATCTCAACTCTAACCTCAGTATGTAAAAACTGGCTTAGTTTAATCAACTTGGATATTTGTTTAGATTCTTTCTTATTAAGATAATCTTGGCTCTCAAATAAATCATTCCAGCCTGCTAGATCATCATTCCTTTTTCAACTTGAAGTCCTTTATAGGATGGATGTAAGCTATCAACAACAATCCCCTCCACACAGCATTCACTCCTCAGCTAACTTGGAACTTGTCTATTTGTTCTGTGCCACCAGGGTGGTATATATATTGACTCGTAAAAGTTCAAGTTCAAGTTTAATTTTATCATGATCACGTGTACTCTTTTTTCTTACAATTGCTTGAGAACATAGTTATATATAGCATGGTGTCGGACTCTACTTTATCTTTTGCAGGTACGTACCATCTTTCATCCCACCTCCTTTAGCAACCAAGGCTAGGGAATATGAGAAGAAGGTTTGTGCTAGTGCTACTAAATTGCTCATGAAAAGTTTTATGATTGATCAGTTTGCTCTTTTTTACATGGTTGATATAAATTGTTAATATTGCAGAGGGAGGAGAAACCAAAAGAAAAAGACAAGGAAAAGGGGAAGTCAAAGAACATCGATAATTTTATGGAGGAACTGAAGCATGAGCAGGAAATGAGAGAAAAGCGTAACCAAGAGCGTGAACAGTGGCGAGATACGCGACAGGGTGACAGTTCTGCTGTAAGTGATTTTCTAACCAAGTGAAGTTCTTATCAGTAACACTTTAGTTTCTACCTTTTATTAATTTCATTATATTGTGATTGAATGTTCCGAGAAGTTTGATTTCTTGAATCACTGTAATGTGTAATGCTCCCATTCTATTTCCTTATACCACTTGGGATTTGTTCTATTGTCTCTCTTATGTTAAACTTATTATACCTATGGTCCAGTGCTCTGATTCATCCCAACCCCCCCTTCTTTATCATCAGTTTTTCCTTTCAGGTTAAAAATTCTGGTTTGCCTAGTATGGCTTAAGAAATAAATGAGTATTCTTTATTACAAGTTACTGTGTTGTCAAATGATGAGAACGCTGAAGTTTCAAACATGGCCATTAATCTGAAAAAAAAGGTTGGACTTGGTGTGTAGAAAATTATTATTCACAAGTTTGTTAAATGTAATTATTCACAATCTAATTAATTATTGTGCACTATTGAATTGTGGTAGTTCGTTGAAAAATGGTGAATGAGTTATATACACAATGGACCTGGAAAACACGTTAAACAAGTTATACAGTTTACATTTAGAAAAAAAGGATAGGATCCAAAGGATGTATTAGAAGAGTGGGTAATTAAATGAATTGGCGGGTTATGAGGAATAGACTAAGAAAGGCAGTCTTGCTTGAAATTTCTTTACCCTCCTTTTGCAGATCTATGATATTGTGCTGAATACTAAGAACTTATATTGATGAACTATCTATTATCACAGCCATCGAGCCGGTTTGATGAGTTGCCAGATGATTTTGATCCAAGTGGAAGACCTGGATCATTTGATGACGGAGATCCGCTGACTACAAATCTGTATGTTGGAAACCTATCCCCTCAGGTAGATATCTGGTTTAATTTTCTTAATGTGCTCTAGTTTCACCCCTCTATTTTTCACGGATTAGCATTTAAGGAACATGTTTTCTTGACCTTTATCGATGTGATGACATTAGGTTGATGAAAACTTTCTCTTGCGAACTTTTGGAAGATTTGGACCCATTGCTAGTGTGAAAATAATGTGGCCTAGGACTGAAGAAGAAAAGAGACGCCAAAGAAACTGTGGTTTTGTAGCTTTCATGAACAGGCCTGAGGCTCAAGCTGCAAAGGATGAAATGCAAGGTAGGGTTTTTTTATGTTATTTTTATGAATGTATTTGTGGGTGAATCTAGTTGGGGCAAAAGTCAAAACTTGTCATGTTGGTAGCTTTTCGTCATAAACAAATCTTATGCTCTTTATATTTACTGCTCTGAAATCTTAAGCTACTGTATATTTGTCTAGCATAATTATGAAAAAAATGATCAAGTACCGTTTCCACTGAAAGGATTGATATCAGTATCTGATACTGTGCTAATCACCAAGCTCCTCTTAAATGCATCATCTGCTACATGGTTTTTTTTTTTTTTTAAACTTTTTTGTTCTATGTTAGATTGATATAGTCATTGTTTGATGTATTGTGTTTACAGATAATTTGCTTTCCATGTTTATGACTATTTGGTGGTCCTGCCATGAAACCTTAAATTGAGAAAAGAGATGGAGTGAGACTGAAAATATTCCATTGTATTTCAGGTGTGGTTGTTTATGAATATGAGTTAAAGATTGGCTGGGGTAAATCTGTCTCTCTTCCATCACAAGCACTTCCTGCCCCCCCTCCAGGACATATGGCCATCAGGAGTAAGGAGGTTGGGCATTCTTCGTTGATTCCCTTCTGTTTTCTGGAAGTGTCCCTTCTTCTTGGAGTTGAAATATACTGAGTGGATTTAATCTTCTATATTTGGCAGGGTGCTACTGTTATCTTGTCTGGTCCCTCAGGACCTCCAGTTACTACCATCCCAAGCCAAAATTCTGAGTTGGTAAGCTTTAACTTGTCCCTTGCCCCCCGTTTTTGTTTTATAAGCACAAATTCCTTATTTAGGGGTTAGGGGTGGGGATGGCTTTAGTTATGTCACAGATCGACTTGCATGTTTTTGGTCCTAGTACTACTCTGACCCAGGGTAAAGTGTGTGATGTAAGCCTTAGGAAAGATAAAGGCATTGCTTGAAAGCAACACTAGGTTTTGCATCCTAGCTATTTTCTTGGCCCTTCGTTCAAGGCATCATGTGTCGGATGATTCATCCTGTTCAGATATCATCTTTGCAATTTCAGATGAAATGTCTATTGATATTAGATGCATTAATTAAACAGTAGGGAGTTGTACTGCCTCTAATCTCAATCAGCTGAGTGCAATAAAAAGACATTGCTATAACTTTTCTTAATGGGCTTTGATAGTAGGCCGTGCCTCTATTTACTTTTTGGAGACTATGTGAGGAATACTCGTAGGTTCGCTCTGTGCTATGTATCTATCATTTGGAAAATAGCATGCTTTGTCATCTATTTCTTTGTCATGGTTGTACCGGGCCTATATGTTTCAGTTCTATTGTATTATCAATTTATGTGTGGAGCAACGTGCCATTAGTTCCTCTTATTGATTTATAGCTGTAGGAACTCATGGTTAGTCCACAATTTATCCTTGCAGAGTTTTAGGATGTGACTACTTAAGTGAGGAAAAATAGAATGCACTTATTGAGCTGCATTAGTTATCTTATATTGAATTAGTAAATGTGATTCACCTGTCACAAAAGTTAGAAGTCCCTAATATTTTGGCATGCATTACAGGTTCTTACTCCAAATGTGCCTGATATTACTGTTATTCCACCGGAGGATGATCATCTACGCCATGTGATTGATACTATGGCCCTCTATGTACTTGATGGAGGTTGTGGGTTTGAGCAAGCTATAATGGAGCGTGGTCGTGGAAATCCCTTATTTTCTTTCTTGTTTGAGCTTGGGTCGAAGGAGCACACATACTACGTTTGGAGGCTGTATTCTTTTGCCCAGGTGAAGCCTTGAGAAATTATGTTCACATTTTTCCTGACATATGCTACCTTTTTGAACTGTTTATTAATCCATTTTCATGGGTTATCATTAAATTGTTCTGCTATTCTTTCCGATATAGGTATCCTATTATGAGTCCAAAACATTAAGAATAAATATGATAGAAATGATTTCTGTTGAAGGTTTTCGTGATGGTTATTGGCTATCACTTTTCAGCTTAAATCAGTTTTATTATTATTTTGGCAATGAGGTAAGGATGAAGTGCTGGTAGTATACAATTTAGAAGCTATATTAATGTTAAAAATCCCGAATCCCTACTCTATTAGAGCATCTCCAAGGGGACATGCTCCTATAGAATTAGCTAACCGCTAAAGTGTTAGCTAAAATTGCTTTTAGCCATTTGGTTAGTTAAATTTAGCTAGCCAAAATAATACTAATTTAATAGTTAGTGGAGGAATCGGGTCCACATGTTTGAATAGTTAACTCACTATCTTAATTGATCCCAGTCACCCACTAGCTAAAATAGCTATTATGGAAGGAATGTCAAGTTAAAAAATGGTACCTTTTAATATTTGGCTAGCTAAAATAGCTAAAATTATTATAGCATGGTTGGAGATGCTCCTAAAGATTTTTCTTTCAAAATAAGTCTGGAAAATGTTTCCTGGATGTACATAGGCTGTAGCTTGGTGAAATGTTGTTCTCAATCAAGGTTGTGTGTTCCATCTTAATCTACTGCCGTTGAATTACGAAGTTTTGAAGCTATTGAGGTTTTAATGAGGGAAAGGAATCAGTTGGATAAAAATGTATTCATCATGTCATTGCTTTCTTGTTGCTGTTGTGTATTTCCTGAAATGACAGAAGATGCTTCCATATGTTACAGGGGGATACTCTTCAGCGCTGGCGAACAGAGCCTTTCATCATGATAACTGGTAGTGGGAGGTACTGGTTTTTGCTACCATGGCTGAAATAATTATGCGTGACTGGTTTTTCCTTAAAAATGATTTCCTATGCAACTGAAATTGGCGTTACACTTGCTTTAGGACCTACAATTGATTTCTTTTGGCCTAAACGTTGAGGCCTAGCTTGCAAAACTCAACTGAATGATTTTGCAAGCCAAATGAATACTACGTACTATACATATTTCAATTTTTAAGGTCCACAAATGAATACTCGTGCGTATAGGTGGATACCACCCCATCTCCCAACTCCTAAAGGGCCAGAGAGTGAAAAGGAAGCTGGAAGCACATATGCTGCAGGAAAAAGCAGGGTACTAATTTTCTATTTTCTTTTTTAAAACACTGAACTCTATATATGACTGAAATTACATGGCAAAATAAGTCAATCATGTGCTTGATTATTTTTCTCTACTGGTTTTGCCAGCGAGTTGAGTTGGAAAGGACCCTGACTGATGCACAGAGGGATGAATTTGAGGATATGTTACGTGCATTGACTTTGGAAAGGAGTCAAATAAAGGAAGCAATGGGTTTTGCCTTGGACAATGCTGATGCTGCCGGGGAGGTAACAATTTCTATTTGCTGTGAAACATCAATTTGTCACTCAGAACATCGAATCTTTTGGGGAAGCTAAACTAGCATCTGAACAATGGATTTGTTCCCCCCACCCACCCTCCAATTTTTTGATGATTTCTTACACATTCTCTTATTTTGTTGAAATATTGGAATATGAAATGAGTCAAATGACTGAAATTACATAATTTTGTCTTGAGTATTATTGAAAGTCTCATGGTACTAATTTCCATTCGCTGCAACAGGTTGTTGAAGTTTTAACAGAATCCCTTACTCTTAAAGAAACACCCATACCAACAAAAGTTGCTAGACTTATGCTTGTCTCAGATGTCCTTCACAATAGCAGCGCTCCTGTGAAGAATGCATCTGCTTATCGGACTAAATTTGAAGCAACATTGCCAGATATAATGGAAAGCTTCAATGACTTGTATTGTGGTATAACTGGCAGAATTACAGCTGAGGCCCTTAAAGTAAGCAGTAAATGGCAAATAGACTGTTTTTTAGCATGCCTTAATTGATGGATTATTTAGTTGATTCGCTCTTTTGTCAATGATATTCTTCAGGAACGTGTGCTCAAAGTGCTTCAAGTATGGGCAGATTGGTTTTTGTTCTCAGATGCATATGTCAATGGACTTAGAGCAACTTTCCTTCGATCTGGAACTTCTAGTGTGGTTTCTTTTCATTCCATATGCGGAGATGCTCCTGAATTGGAACGGAATGATGGTTTGGATGATCGGGGGGAAGGTGATAAGATTGATCAAGATGCTGCATTAGCAATTGGGAAAGGAGCTGCAATGAGGGAGCTCTTGAACCTTCCAGTTACTGAACTGGAAAGGCGGTGTAGACACAATGGGCTGTCTCTTGTTGGAGGCAAAGAAATGATGGTTGCGAGGCTACTTTATCTGGAAGAGGCAGAGAAACAACGAGTCTATGACGTGGATCAAATGAAGGTTGCACAAACTCAGTCCAATTCAGTTCGATATACTGGTAGCAAGAAAGGGGCCTCCACTGATATAGATCCAACAGGAATATCTGGGTGGAACAGCTATGAAGATGGTATTCCGCTAAAGGGAAAAGGTTCTGTGGCTTCACTCCAAACTAATCCTGTTCAGGATAATCCAAGTTCTCACAGTAAAGAAACAGAAACTAATATCATCTTACCGGCCTCAAAGTGGGCTAGGGAGGACAATGACAGTGATGATGAGCAAAACAGAAGTGGCGATCTTGGTTTAACCTATTCCTCTTCTGGAAGTGAGAATGCTGGGGATACCTTTAGCAGGAATCATGAGCCGGGTTTGTCATCTGCAGCAAGCAACTCATCACATGCAGACACTGGTTTAAATGAAGAACAGAGGTACTTAGTTGATGTTTATGATTTTTGCTTAATTTTGAAAAAATGTATTTGGCTTGTAGTTTCTAGTGAGCTTTGAGAATTTATGAACAATAGGATAAGGTTTATGTGTCACGTTTGCCAGTCCCTTGTGTGCAATTTAATTGTTTGGACATCTATTTGGGTGTGAACAGATCCCAGTTATATTAGTATGATTATTCTCATGGTCTGATGGAGGGGACAGCATGCTGATTTTTTTGATAATATCCTAGCACCCTTTCCTATTATCTTGGACTCCCTCTGTCCCATTGTTAGCATATTTTTGTAAAACAAAAGGGACGGATGGAGTAAATATTAGTAGCATTAAATCATGCTCGCTAGGATTTCCTTCCTTATCTGTGCATCGTAGTCTTAATTGTACAGCTGGAGGAGCCATGAATAATCCTGTCAATTTATTTAAAAAATTGTACAGCTGATCTTTATCTGTGGTTGAGAGTTGAGACAAGGACACACTAGTTTTCCCATGTTTGTTATCAGATCTTTACATAGTGCTTTGAAATGATAAATGCAGACAGAAATTGAGGCATCTAGAGGTCGCATTAATCGAGTACCGCGAATCTTTGGAGGAGCATGGTATAAAAAACGCTGAAGAGATTGAGAGAAAAGTTGAAATTCACAGACGACGATTGCTATCGGAGTATGGATTGTTGGATATCAATGAAGGTGCTTCAGGGAAAAGTAAGTTACTTAACTCATAGAAAATGATTGAAGTTTTTATGAGATTACCTCTTTAGCATAGATAATGCTGTCTACCAAGCATAGATAATGCTGTCTACCATTCCAGCCAAGAAGATATCCTGTGTCATAAAAGATTTTTCTAGAACTCTTACATACTAACTTTATTTCCCTGCCTTAATGGAATGTCTTTCTCCTAAACTCATTCCTTTGAAGTTATTTATAGATTCATGCAAGTTAATAATTACCTTGCA
Organism: Galium porrigens var. tenue; assembly: GCA_012274505.1. Taxonomy (NCBI): domain Eukaryota; kingdom Viridiplantae; phylum Streptophyta; class Magnoliopsida; order Gentianales; family Rubiaceae; genus Galium; species Galium porrigens. The sequence continues at coordinate 9,007 of JAAGWI010003150.1, forward strand.
GAGAACTAGAAGCAGGCAATTGTTCTTCATTGGCCATAAAACACTCTTAAAACTTTTGATATGTTGGTATCTTCGAAGATATATTAATTTTTGCTGGTTCTGATGTTTTTCATTTGTCACAAATCTAACATGTAGAGAGATCTTCTTTGGAGAGAAAAGACAAAAGAGACTATATCCTCGAGCCCTCAAAAAAGCGGCGCCGAAGCAGGAGTCGGAGTGATAGCCCACAGAGAAAATTTTCCAGCAATGACAGAGAGAGAGAAATTGATCTGAGCAGAGAGAGAGAAAGGCGCAGAGAAAGGGATTCAAGAACTCATGATCTAGAAGGTGTAAGGGCTAGGGATCGTACAAAAAGTGGAAGTAGGGAGAGAGGCGATCATGACAGAGACAGAGGCAGGGAAAGAGATAGGGAAAGGAGGGTGAAATGAGGCTCTGCTGACTGACCATGAATGTGCTAATAACATAAAACATCGGATCAATATGCTAGGACATGGCTTTGTCTAGGATGTGGATTCTTGTTTGAGTTTGAATGTCAGATTTTGAGATGAAGGAGGAATAATCATCTTCCAATTTTCTGGTAAGGAGTCTGTATAATTACAGTAGGCGTCAAGTACCTTTTGTAATAAGCAATCTTTCGTTGTTGTTATGAATGTGGTTTTTGAAAGTGTATTTTGTGAGCTTATGTGACCCTTTTCTCTAAGCTATAAGAATGCTTAGTCCTAACTCCTAAGGTGATGAAAAATTACAGTCCTTCAATTCTTAAACTAGGTTACAATTTTGGATTAAAGTTACAATAGAGTAACAAAGAGAAACAAAGTAATCCTTAGGGGAGAATTATTTTTTTTTTAGATTAAACCACCGTAGGTGGAGGGATTTTTATTAGGCTCCCCAAACCCGTAAAAAGGTATCTCCTCGAAGGGAGGTAAATTGTGCGATTACAGAATAAGTTGAAAACCTAAACTGCATCAGGAGCGCTGTAACACGCTATAGCTACACCTAAAAAAGGCGATGGAATACATCTGAACATCCTAAAATCTAATAATAACTATCTGGCAGGTAGAGCATCTATAACTAGCATTAGCCAGGACAGTAAAGTCCTAACCAACCATAGTCTACCAGTCTAAAGTCGTTCACAGTAACGCCAAAAGTAAGTCGTCAGGACTACTCCGACTAGGATTTCTCCTACACTGTTACTTGAATAGAGACTAGAAGCCCAAGGGATTTTCCATCTGTCCGGCTAGTCCAGTTACAGGGGAAAACAAACAGATAGGCATAAACTACTCGATAAACTAGTCCAGAATAATTACGCAAAAAGACCCAAATCAAGCTCATATTCCATCTGACAGAAATAAATAAAAGAAACAGAACCCAAAAACTTAAAATCTACCATATCCGGTTGCTGAGAGCGGCGGCACGGCGGCGGTGGAGAGTAACCTTTCCGGCCTAGGATGCCTGTCGACGTTTGCGTCATGTAAGCAGCGCGTGGGGCTGCGACGGACGCGACGGCGCGGTGGTGGCGCACGGTGGCGCGTGGAGCGCACGGTGGCGCGTGTGGCCGGTGCAGGAGGCGCGTGTAGTAGCGCGTTGAATGCACGTGAACGCCAGAAATCTCAGATTTACCGGATCCGGACGATATCCCATGTTTTCCGGCAGCAAGGTATGCGGTAGTGGCGTAAAAACTTGAGCAAACCTCATTATGTCCGCATCCGGGAGAAACACCGAGCACCTGCAAAAAGAT
>JAAGWI010003167.1:0-16882 GCA_012274505.1 Galium porrigens var. tenue
TTAAAATATTAGAGTTTTAATTTGAAAGAAATAATTTGAAAGGTTACAGTTTTAATATAAAAGGTTACAGTTTTAGTTTAAAAGATTTACCCAAAAATAAATGTGAAAAAAACAGAAAAAATAAAATAAAATCCGCGCATCGCGCGCGCTAGGCCTTGGCGCCCAGCGCGTGAAATTTCTAACTTTTGCCAAATTGCAATTAAAGACCTCCTTATTTTCAACTCTTACACATTTATAATCTTGTCCCTGGTCTATATATATAGACGGTCACTTCCAAGACTTTGCCATACGTATTAGGGCGTAAGTAGTAAAATACAGGGCGAGGTATAGCGATTCACAAATAATATGAACTGGGTGTGGCGGTCCATTTCTAAAATGGAAATACAGCCCATCAAGGTATAATCGACTCCACTAAAGCCCACCTATGACGCCGGTGGTCATCTTATCCGACGGACGGGAGGACTAGTCATAAACCTAAGCTCCTCTCGCAGTGATGCTGCTTCTCCAACAACATTTCCTACCTCTACCATCATCATCATCATCATCATCATCATCCCCATCATCATCACCAAGTAAGTATGCTCATCATCATCATCACCTGCTCTTCTTTTTTCTCTTGCTGTTATGTTAATGTTAACCCTAATGCTATCCATCGCTTCTGTTTCAGGTTCAGGCTCCGGCCGGGGACGCCAACATCATCAGCTGCCGCTGCTTTCTTCATCAAGCAAGGTTTCACATTCCTCTAATCAATCTCGTAGTTGTGTTAGAAGCTAAATTAATTTATGTTGCTTGCTGCTTCACTTCCATTTTTAGAGCTTGTGTGCCTAATTGTAGCTCACATCTCTGGTCTTAGCTGCTGCAGTTTCTTTCTTCTGCAACCTCTCTAACCGTCCTCTGTAATGCTAAAAGACCCCGTAAGAAATTTGAGCCCCTGCCTCAAAACGTTGATCTCCCTCCCATTCTCCCTAACAACAAGAAGAAGCCCTACCCCCTTCCTTTGAAGACCATTCTCCATGCTTCCAGAGCTGATAAGAAGCTTGCCCACTTGGGTATCGAGAAACCTCTTCACACCCCCAAGAATGGATTGCTTGACCCTCATCTCGTCCCCGCCGCTCATAACCTGTTGCATTCCTGGAAGATTCTAATCCAAGGCCTATCCCAGCTCTTGCACATTCTTCCAGTCCATGCTTGTAGGTACGTATTCTTACATTTAACCCTCTTTCTTCCACTGACACCGGAGTTTGAATTCCCAACCTGCTCTTGCAGCGAATGCTCAGAAGTTCACGTTGCCCAAAAAGGACACGATATTCAAAATTGCCGTGGACCAACCAGTGCAGGTCGCAGAAGCTTTCACTTGTGGGTCAAGGCCTCTATCGATGACATCCTTCTCCCTGTAGAATCCTACCACATGTACGATCCCTATGGCAAGAGAATTAGGCATGAAACTCGATTTGATTATGACCGAATCCCAGCTGTTGTAGAACTTTGCATCCAAGCTGGTGTTGATATACCTGAATATCCTTGTCGGAGGAGGACACAACCTATCCGCATGATGGGAAAAAAAGTGATTGACATTGGTGGATCTGTTGAGGAGCCTGTGTCTCGAAAGCCACAGGTCATGGACCTCGATACGCATAGGAGTGTTGAGCGCTTTTCAGCGCCACAACCATCAGAGGTTCCTATGATTGCCCAGGAGACTATGGATGCCTATATGAAGGTGAAATGGGGTGTGACGAGCTTGATGAACAAGTACACTGTCAAGGCATGTGGATACTGTTCAGAGGTCCATGTAGGTCCCTGTGGCCATAATGCTAAGCTTTGCGGGGAGTTTAAGCATCAATGGAGAGATGGAAAGCATGGTTGGCAGGATGCAACAGTGGATGAAGTTTTTCCACCCAATTATGTGTGGCATGTTCGGGATCCAAAAGGACCCCCTTTGAGGAGTGCACTTAGAAGATTCTATGGAAAAGCACCGGCTGTAGTTGAAGTTTGTAGACAGGCAGGAGCTCGAGTTCCTGAGATATACAAGCCAATGATGAGGCTTGACATTATAGTTCCTGAAAGTGACGAGGCAGGCTTGGTTGCTTGACAAGTTTCTTCAGGATAAAGGAAACAAATGTATATAACGTGCAACAGTTGGTTTGTTGCCTCTTTGCACTCCTGTTTAGGAGGCATACAATGTTCTTAAATTTATGTATGGCCCAAGTAATGTGAAACTTTACTGACTTTTCAAATGCATCTCAACAAGTGTCACTTTGTTTCATATCATTGGGGATCTTTTCTTCTTTGGAAGTGAACAATAATCTTTTGATCTTGGGAGTAGATTGGAATTACAGGAAAGGCAGGGTGGGTAGACGCTTGCCTGGGAGGAGGGGAGGGATGCCAGGCTCAATCTTATCTGTTAATTTCAGTTAGTGGTGTCTGGTCATTATTCTAAATCCATATGCTCAGATCTCTGTTACTTTGCTTCTTCCAGCTTACTTGGGTTTTTGGAGTATGTGTATGTATGTGCACTATAATGAATGGTAAGTAACTTCTAAATTCATCTTTCTAGTGTCCTATGAGGCGCTTCCACTCATTTGCATCCTAGAAGTCTGGAATTATATCTTTAAAAGTGGATAGGATGAATGTGTAAAGCACTCCACTCCACTGGGGTACTTATCTTACCAATTTTCGGTGATGATTTGTCCTTTATGCCGAATACAATTTCTTATGTGAGGCTTGCCTGTGTTTTGGGAGTGTTGCTGTAATAGTGGTTTTCTTGCATTATAAAACTGTAATAACCGATGGTTAGTTAATTGCAGAATTGGATTGATAGGGATGAAGGGAATGAGAATAACATTGCCATCAAGCTTCCTGCTTTTAAGTGGCGCCTGCTGATTGCCTATGACGGAACTCGATTTTCAGGTTTAAGATTATGCTCAAACTCTCTCCTGCCTTGATGTGACTTGGCTTGGTTTCAGTACTTTATTTAATTTTTAATTACGCTTGATTTCTGTGGTAATTTTAAATACCAGCCTTCTGTAATTTCTGTGGTAGGTTGGCAATATCAGCTCACAAGACCAACAATACAACGCTTCTTAGGAGAAGCTTTGACCCAAATCACAAAGCTGGAGCGTAAGAATCTGTGTTTGGTTGGTGCAGGAAGAACTGATGCAGGAGTTCATGCCTTGGGTCAGGTTTGCTGCTATTGATTCAAAATGTTAATGCAACTAGAGTAGTAGTCAAGATGAATGGTCTGAGAAGATGTTTGGCTTACAGGTTGCACACTACATAACACCTTTCAACTATGAAAGCTTAGAAAGCGTCCACCAGGCATTAAATGGTCTTCTTCCTACAGACATCAGAGTTACAGAAGTTAGCCCTGCTCTACCTGAATTTCATGCCCGTTTCTCTGTTACAAGCAAGATTTATCGGTACAAGGTATACAATGATCCGGTCATGGATCCACTTCAGAGACACTATGCTTATCATAGCGAGTACAAGCTCAGCGCTGATATCATGAGGGATGCTGCGAAGCATTTTGTCGGGAAGCACGACTTTTCTGCCTTTTGCAATGCATCCCATAATGATGGGATACCTAATCCAGTAAAAAGAATTTTACGCTTCGATGTATCTGAGATGGTAACCACTTTAATTTTTCTTCTTCTTTTGCTGTGCAAGACTGATGACATTTTTGTCCTTGTTTGAGGATTTAGGAGCAGGAAATGAAATCTTGCCTTGCTGACCTCCTGTTTTTATTACAGGGCCCTCTGTTGCAGCTCGAGGTTGAAGGAACTGGTTTTTTGTACAGGCAAGTCCGAAACATGGTATGTGAATCTTAATTTAAAGGCACTCTTAAACCGAATATATTGTTCAGTACCAGTTATTATTTTTATTTTTCAGTGAACAAATTCAATACTACCAGTTACTCTAGATACTCAGTTTTGGCAATTTGCATAGGTTGCGCTGTTACTTCAAGTTGGAAGGGAAGCAGTACCTCCTGAGATTGTTCCATTGATTTTGGCATCTCGTGATCGTAAAGAACTTGCAAAATACGCACCATCGGTTCCACCTCATGGACTTTGTCTGGCTGGCATTGGGTACAAGAAAGAGCATCTCCAACTACCAACTGACGGTCCACCAATTAGCTTGGGTAGACATCATAGTATTAGCAGATGTAAGCTGCCATATTACTGACAATTTTCAATGTATAACAGACATTTAAATTTGCTTTGGTCGCTTGACTTTTGTTTGAGCTAGGGTAGAAGAGAGAAGCCATCTGTGATGCAACATATGATATTTTAGCATAACATAGAGGAAGGATAATAACATTAACATATAACCCCTTTTCTGGAGTAAATGTTACAAGCAGAGGGGAGAGTGGATTACAAAAGATGAAACTTCAAATCCACGTTCCAATTTCCACCTCAATTGGTTAAGATTGTTCACAAAGTTATTTATTACATTGATGACAAGACGTGACAGGGTTATGAAGGAGTTAAGCAAGTTGTTCCCCGGTTTTTAATCATCCGTCTGTGGGTGGGAAAATGAATAAGAATCATGGGCCAGAGACTGCATCATCACGAGGACAAAACATTTCAGTTTAGGATATCACAGAGAGAGAGGAACACAAGAAGCATAGTGCCAATTGAATTACCTGTTCCTGAGCCCGGAAGTACATGAAAGGTGTATAGTGGAGAAAATTTGAGACCCTCGAGGTGTAGATATCGGCATACCTGTTGTACAATAAACCAAAAACCATCAAGACAGTGCATCCAAAAATTCTCAAGCCTTTAAGACGTGTCAGGAAAATATTTTACTTTTCAATTTGCCGCATTAGGTGGCTTTTGTCCCACAGACCAGCACGCGAAATAAAACCCCATCTGAAAATACAAAGGTCCAGAAAACAGTTACAACAGATTAATTCAGCTCAAGCAAACTTTCCATCTGAAATATGAGCTCCACTGAGTTGAGGCTAAGTTTCAAATAATCAAACAAAATCTCCAACCTAACCAATGGTCACATTCAATCACCTTTTATTGAAGTGTTCTCCATCAGCTTCCAGCATTGGTGCAATTTTTTCATCAAGCCTTTGCATGACAAGCAGCAACTTTTGCATGCTCTCTGTGAGTTCCTTGTCATCCATTTGAGTGGTAGCAAGTGTCTGTTGCAAAGCAAAAATTCAGGAATACAACAGAAAACTAACATCAAAGCCTTTTTATGCTCAAAGACATGACCAGACATGGAACCTCAACAAATATAAAAAAACGAGTGCTTTAGAATCACAGCCAAACAACTAGAAAGAATATGAACAGCAAAATTGCCTGAGCAGGACGCCCCTTATCTCTCCTCTGCAAGGCCAGCCGAAGTTGGTTGAAAAGATCCCCCACAACTTCTTTCTGACTGATGAGTTCTATAAGCATTGCTCGATGACCATGATTGCAAATTAAAGCATTGTACTGCAATGAATAAAAAACAAACACTACAATTAGCAGAAGTATCTCACAGGGAAGCAAGAAGGGAAAATATTTAACCATGTTACAGATGGAACCAAATCGATCTTGTGCAAAATTCAGAGTCTCATCGTTCCAGTAAAGGCCAAAAAAAACACTGGTCCTTTTAGCAAAGGGGATGAGAGGTTCATGTTTTGCAGTAAGTTTTTCATAGAAATAAAAGGCCAACAACAATTACCTCCTCTTCTATTTCTCGGCAAATTAATGCTGTCCTCCATCTCAGATGCACTTTAGATTGGCTCACATCTGTGTATATGTGATCACCCACATACAATATCTCATCTCCGTGAATGCCCAGTGAATTTTCAATCATCTGCGCGCTGCCTCCAGAATATATCCCCCCTGAATTGAAAGAAAATAATTAACTTCATTCCAAGAAACTTAATAGTTTTTGCACCAGTATAACTGGTTTCCTTTTATTTTTATTTTGTTGGCAGAAAAAGCTACCCTTCAGGGTCAATCAACCACAAGTAGCCCTGTAAATGGACAAAACTTACAGAAATATAAGTAAATGGCACTGTTCTTTTCACAGGTATATGAGTAAATAATATAAAAAACATACTCCCTGTTTCCAATTCCACATGAAGAGTCCCATTTCTGTAACTAAAATGCACATCAAACAAGAATATTCAAGTGGAGTTGAGGCAAATTCTATTACAGCAATTTCTGAATATGTTTCAAGCCAAACTTATATCAAGCCACTCAGTTTGAACAGTAATTTTAAAAACTGTACTGTTGATATTAGAATGATTGCATCACTAGGAGTTATAAAATGAAATAGAAACACACACATACTTCACCAGTTATAACTGCATCAACGAAACACTAACTAAAGCCCTTAAGGTCGTTACTTTTAGAATATGCAATTGGTCACTAACCACCATCATACAGATAAGATGCATCAAGTATGAAGTACCTAGACGAGCCTTCAGACAGGGCCGCATCAATCCTTCACCAGTTACCACCTCATACATTGGGTGCGATGTTTGGAAAAATTCTGGCTTTCGAGCTGATACAATAACCTAATAGCATAAATAAGAAGTGCAGATAATTAAATTACTAATGCACAGAAAGAAACAACCAAATCTCAAATCTCTCAGCCACATCCCAAATTTTTGCTGATTCAAAACAATGTCACAATAATTCTGCTCAAAATAAAATCATATCAATTTTCCAGTAACAAGTAAGAAGCTAGTAAAACGACATTTGAAACCACATTCCCAGCCTCAACAAGAAATACTTTTTCTTTAATTTTCAGTCAACCCCTCCATTGTCAGGATAAAAGCCCATCGAAACTATCCCTTTATTAAATCCGAAAAAGAGAGTCTTTATTAATTGCATCCAAAACATCTTCAACTTAGGTTTGTACGGGGTATCTCAACCAGCAGCGAAGATAGAAAAAGACTTAAGTTAACAAATCAGCTGGACGCTCTACTCACCATGTCAAACAGATCTCTCCAGCTCATATCATTGGGAAGGAATCTATTGAATGAATGCTGCATCATTTTGTCGGTGTAGTGAAAATCTGAATTTGTAATGAGCAAAAGCTTTTTGCCAGCCTGATAAAAGTCACAGGCAAGAAAATTAGATAGTGGGTTGCACTTTGCATATTTATGGAAGCGCGCACAGAAGCAACATAGTTAGTTACCTCTTTTTGATCCAGTAACGCCAATGGAAGCTCAGGATCAGGCTCGACAAAGAGTTCAGGTTTGGACATTATCTCACTCTACAAGGCTTCCAGTGATCAGTTGAGGCTCAATTACTGATGGGCGGAGAAAAAAGAAGCAGCATAAAAAAACATGTACCTTGAGCTGACCTTCCACGTGTGCCCTAAATAGGGCCTTCCCAACAGCCTACAGAAGTGGAGAAAGTAAAATTAAGTAAGCATAGTCACTGACAGACACAGCATTGACAGTTTTTGCACTTACCTTGTAAAGCCCTTTGTAATCAAGTGGAGAGAGATCGGGTGGTATGGCTCCAGCATCCAGTCTATCAACCATCTGCAGTGAGTTTGCAACAAAAATGTAAGAAGAGAGAGAGAGCAATAAGAAAAGGCGGATGGCAGTTGGTAGAGAAGTAGATAAATGGACCTGCATAAAAGCGACAGCTTCAGAAACAGAAAAGAGGGTGTTGAGAAATTCCCATCGGCCCTCATTGCGCAGATCAACCAGCTCCCTCCCATAAATCTCACTAGAAAATAAAGCAAGCATGAGGGTATTGAAGTGAGGTGGAGTGTGATGGGGTTAGGAGCAGACCTGAGTTGTTGGGTGGAGAGCATGTTAGTACCATGCATGGCTCTCTGAACATAGCCAAAGCGGTCTGCTTTCACCAGATTGCCGTTGTGCTTATCGATGACGAGGCCTCTGATGACCTTAAGCAAGCAAGCAAGCAAGCAAGCAAGCAAGGAATCTGTGAATAAGGAACCAAAGGAAATGAATCCAAGGAAATTGGAAATGAGAGCATACCAGCTGAGGGTCGAAGGAGAGGCCATCGACGGGGAAGCCCATGTTCCGGAGGTTATCGAGACAGTAATCGTAAGCCCTCCCTTCCCAGGCCATCACATTGTAGTGCATGAGGGTGTAGTCCATGTCGTATCCAATGGCGGAGATGGAACGGAGGTTGAGGGTGCGGCTGCAGAAGATGCCGCGGGGGGAGTACCTGTAGTTCACCGGAATGCCCAACTGGGTGAGCAGCTTCTGAGCCTCCCGAGCCTGGGTCTGAGCCACCTCCTGGATGCTTGTGATGTCCAGTTGGGTCCCGAGAAGCTGCTGTTGAGCCACTTCCTCTCCAATGTTCAAGTCCCCTTTCGTGCTCTGCCCTAGGTAGTCTATCTTCGGGGGGCCCACCCAGAACGCGCCACCATCCGCCGCCGCCGCCGAATTCGAAGCTTCAAGCTTCAGTCTTGATCTGCTACGCCGCCTACCCACGCCCACCACCACCACCACCACCATCATATGATTCATATTCATATGCTTCCGCTTCCATAGCATATTCCCAGTATTCGTATTGCTGTTGATGAGATAGAAGCTGCTCGACGCTGCCATTTTCTTCTTCTTTCTTTCTGTTCAAAAATTGATTCCCTCTTCTTCTGTCGGAAAAAGAAGAAGAAGAAAGCGGCTATTTTTGGGCTTTCTAACTCCCCCTCAGTCAAAATAATACACGCTACTATTTACTTACTCCTACTGTATAGTTAGTGCTTTGGCCCAATTCAAATCCCCGCCGGCGAATGCTTCTGCTACAAACTCTTGCTCCGGCAACCGGGAAATGGAGTGGGACGACTGGAATTTAAGTGCCGAAGAGCTCGATACTCTGGAGAAGGACGCCCTCCTCCAAATTGCCCACCGCAACTCCACTCAGGTGAAGCTCCTCCTCCGAATTCCCAATATCTTGTTTCTTCAAGTTTTCTGGTTAATTCTCATGCTTGTTTGTTTGTTTGGGTGTGTAATGTGTTACAGATTCATCCTTCACCCCCCTCCACCCTCTCAAGTACGTATCTTTGTTTCCATTCATTCCTTCTCTTTAAGACTATATAACTCTCAACTGCTCGCTTGCTTACCAGCACCGCCACCGCTAAAGCCACAGAAGATCCCTGTCAAGTTTTTCCTGCATGCTACTTCCCTTGTTGCTGCTAAATTTCCATATCATCCGGTACTCCCCCTCTACGCATTTACTCATCCACTCTTGTTTCTTTTCTCATTATTTTGTTGCCCTTCTTTCAGCTGCTCGTTTCAGCATTCCACAATGTCCCCAAAGCTACCTGGAATGCTAAAGAAAGGTGTTTTCTTTCTCTCCTCTCCAATTCACCCTCTTCCAATTCTTCTTCCTCCCAATGTATCTTCATTTCCGACTACAGATTGTGGATGTTTCCCATGTCATCGCTGTCAGTTGCAGAAAATACTATCACTCAACTATCTAGTGCCAATGTCGAGGTCACTATGCACTATCTCTTCCACATCATATTCTCTACTTACTGCATTTTCATTCTTCTTTCTACTCAACACTATTTCTTGTCATAGGTGGAGAATATGGAGCCTTTAGTCCGGCGAGCTATTGCTGCTGCCTCTACAGTTCCAGATCTCCGAGGTACTTCCTATTATGATCATTGCTCAAAACATTATTATTATAAGTGTGTATGTCATAATGAAGCTATCCAGTTTCTTACTGTCATGATGACCATACTCTCCTGCTTAATTCTTTGCCTCCTTCTACTATCAAGTATCTGTTTCATGGTTTACCAAGTCAGTCTTTTCTGTAAGTGAAACAGAAAAAGATTTAATCTGTGTTTGATGTACTGGAAATGTTGATTATACGCTAGTGAAAGATTCATTTCTTATGCACATCATTTTGTTGGCTTTCCATTTCATCAGAGTAACTGTCCTGCAGTTGTATTACATCCTTGTGGCTGCTAGTTGATTTTATCTTGGAAGGAAGTAAATTCAAGCCCTACTGTTATCTCGTGGTCATATACTGAGTGTTACGTCTCCTTTACTTCTCCAGATCGATATGATTTAATGCCCAGACATATTGAAGCAAGGCTCCTGCCATTTCAGCGTGATGGTGTTAGGTACTTAAACACATATCTTGTTAATTGATGTGTGTATTCTATATTTTTAAAGTTCTAAATCACTATTTATTTTGTTTCGGGTGTTTCGAAATGCTCAACGTCTTAATTTTCCACAGATTTGTGTTACAACATGGGGGACGAGCCCTCCTGGCTGATGAGATGGGGCTCGGGAAGACACTTCAAGTAAAGCATCTTTTATTTATTTTTTTCAATCTTTTAATCAAGTAGCAAATTGATTAATCAATCTTTTAATATGCTAATGATGTTAGTATCATCTGATACTTTGCCTCGTGTCTGCAGGCTATTGCTGTTGCCTCTTGCATTCGTGAAGAATCTCCAGTTCTTGTGCTTACTCCATCATCTTTGAGGCTTCAATGGGCAGCTGTAAGTACATCACGGTGAATTTTTCTTGGTGGTGATATCCAGTGTTAATCTTGAATTCTTGATGTTTTCCTACAGATGATTCAGGAATGGTTGGATATACCTTCATCAGATATCCTTGTAAGTTAAATTCCTCTCCAATGGCATGACCGTACGATGCTCTTATCCTACTGCATCATGCTTGTACTTGTTAGTGGTGCGCAAGTGCACTGCTAGTTGTTATAATATATGTATACCCTCAGAAGCCTCAATTTCTGGTGCACGTTAAAGGGAATTTTATAGAGCTTAGATAAATATGTGTATTTGGTCCATAGGTAGAGATTCCTTGATGCTTACAACCTGTATGGCCAACATACACATGTTACATGTACAGGTGGTTTTATCACAGTGCGGTGCGTCAAACAGGGGTGGATTTAATTTATTGCCATCAAGCACTAAGAGACCCATTCAGCTTGACGGTGCATTTAACATCATTTCATATGATGTTGTCCCTAAGTTTCAAGATGTATTGATGAATTCAGAATTTAAGGTCAGTACAAGCTTTTTATTCTCACTCTTTGACTCTATGTATCTGCACAAACTTGTTCAGTTGATTATGGCTATTGACTAACGTTTACAGTTCACTTCATGTTCTTCCAGTTTCATTTCCACCCTTTCTGGGTAGCTTATTCTTTATTTTCAATTTAATTAAGCTTTTAATAATAGTATATTTGGATTCTACACTTTGGTTACCCGAGTGTCCTTTGAACCTGTTTGTCTTGCTGAGCATCATACCTGAGTGTAGCTTCTTTTGTAAGTATCTGCAGCAATTTAACATCTTCAAAGGTTCTACTACCACTTTGACCAAAGCAAAATCTAGCTTTTCTTGTACTATTGTGAGATTATTGATCACGGTTCTAATCTAATGAAATAGGATTGGAAATTAAAAATCCGGCATAGCATTTTTTCAGGAAAAGGCTGCCTGGCCTTGAATGAGTCACTTAAAATGAAGCCTGATGACTTGGCCTTTAATGTGATCTAATTTGATGATTCTTGAGGTCTGCTGATGGGATGTGCACTATATTGTTAATTTTTCATGTATATGACAAGAACGGGCAAGAACAATATCATTTCCCCTAATATATATTAGATAGATCTTTAAATGAGTCGATCATTTTGGATGTAATGATAACAGGTTACTGGTCTGCATATTGAAAGAAAATGATAGACTGGGATATATTGCTTGTTGCTAGCATCAGTCGTTTAAGATGAAATGTGGATTAGCATCAGTCGTTTAAGATAGAGGTGGTGGCTAAAAAAATAAGTAGAGAGGTGGCGGCTGTTAGGAATAAACTTTATATTTGGCTGTGAATATGTATGCAACCAGTTGGTTTTTAGAGGAGCTGAGGAATATCTTGGAATTGAAGAAAGGAGGCCTAACTGAGAAAGGAAAATATCAAGGACAGAAAGTATCTAATATCAATTCTTAAGCATATGAGACATGATGCCTATATGGTTGTAAAGGCCATCTATTCTCATTTTAGGCTATAGGTTATTGTGGTTAACAAGAACATGTGAAATGGTAAAACCAAGTATTTTTGGGTTGCATATGGGTTCATGAATCAATTAAATATTTCCAGTTTTTAATGTTTAGTTATGTATATTGCTTACATGGCTAGTGTTTCCCTTTATCATATTATAAACAATGCCTTTATGCAGGTGGTTGTTGCAGATGAATCACATTTCCTAAAAAATGCTCAAGCAAAAAGGACGAATGCTACAATTCCCGTATTGCAGGTCTCTCTCATTGTCCGTGACTTGGAATGATTGTTGCATTCATGAAAACATGTGTGTTAAGTATTAATAAACATGTCAGTGTCCGATTATTGTCAGAATTTCTCACATTAAATAACAGCTACTTTCTCTTTCTCGCACGCATATTTATGCTTTTTAGAAAGCCAAGTATGTGATCTTGCTTAGTGGAACTCCAGCTTTATCACGGCCGATTGAGTTATTCAAACAGGTATATATTGATTCGGCCTACTTATTGTGATTATTTCCTTTCAGCAATTTCAAATTTCCTTGACCTTTTTTCCTTTGGGGTTCAAAAATGAACTTGACAGCTAGAGGCTTTGTACCCTGGTGTATATAAAAGTGTTCGCGAATATGGTAATCGCTATTGCAAGGGAGTAAGTTGAATTTCCAATTGTGTTTTGTGTACATGTCATTTATATTAATTTTTTACTCATAATATTTTCCCCAATAACATTCTAGGGCGTATTTGGAGTCTACCAGGGTGCAAGCAACCATGAGGAGCTCCACAATCTGATGAAAGCAACCGTGATGATTAGAAGACTTAAAAAAGATGTCCTTTCTGAGCTTCCTGTAAAGCGCCGCCAGCAGGTAGTTTTGTGGTCAGTTTTATAACTATGCATGTACTGTGTACTTCTCTTGACATATAATAAAGTTACTAATACTTCCGAACGGTACTGATACATGGCTGCACATTGAGTATTGCATTTGTAACTACTTTGTGTTTATAAGTTTCCGAAGATACATCACAGATTAAATTTTTATTATACAGGTTTTCTTGGAGCTGGAAGAGAAGCAGATGATACATGTTAAAGCTTTGTTCCGAGAGGTTATCAATGTTATAATTTTAATTTTCAGCTAAACTGCCTTTTTGTGCTCTCAATTTTTTACATTTCTGAAATGGGATGTTGATCCATTTAGATTTTCATTAAATTTTTTGTTGAAAGGTATAAGGCCAATACTTTATTCTTCATGCATTCCATGGATTGGAAGCAGATACACAAACTTGTGGTTTAATGTTTCCTACTGGAATTATGGTAAGAGTGTAAAAGAACAGAAGTTTCTGAAGGCATCTCTCCTAGAACCCTTAGGCTTCAAAAACTCTTCAAAAAGTAACTATCACAGTATTATTAGTAGACTGAAAAAACCAATCCTATTCAAATTCTCCTTTAGTTTCCTAAAGAGTATTTTCGTTTCTAGACTACAAATGGTTATTCGTAAAAGACAGTAATTACCTTAATAATGTTTAGAGAAACAAATCTCACTTCTTGAGGAAATATGGAATCTATTAATTCCTGCACCCTGAATTGGATGTAGAATGGGGATAATTTAGTCTAATTACCCAATGTGGACTGTGTGACTTGAGCACAAATAGCAGTTTCTTTGGATTATTTCTAGTTTTGTCTCTAAAAATCTAAATTTTAATGTCAAGTTCTTCCTTTGATATGCTTTATCATTATGGCAGTTTAATAGGTTTTGATGACTTTTTTATCATTCCTGAAATCTGAAAAGAATTGTTACTCATGTCCCGTCTTATTATGTAGTTGGAGTTGATTAAGAGTAAAACTAATGCCAGTAAATCCAAAGAGGAAGTGGAATCACTTAAGTTTTCTCAGAAGAATCTCGTTAATAAGGTATGAAGATTTTCTTGGGTACTTTTTCTGTTGCCTTTAAATACATAGTACATACTCTTTTAACCTTTTCATTCCTGTTTTCCTGCTTTTAGACTAATTGATCCTTCGGACTAATCATGACTTTGTAGATATATACTGAATCTGCGGAAGCCAAGATTCCAGCTGTTCTGGATTATTTGGGAACTATCATTGAGGTATGCATACATAGATTCTTAACTCATTGGCAATGCTACCCGAGTAATCGTAAAGTCGTCATTTTACTGTTTGGAATATTATTTCTTGGCTCTTTTACCTCGGATACTTCTCTACGTTAATTTTGTGGTTGAATTGGATCATGTTCCAGAGGTAATGTAGTCTCATGTTCGCAGTTTAATACTTAACAGAGGACCAATTTAAAAGATAATAACCAAAATTTTGCATCTGTAAACATGACCTACTGGCCTCTTTTCTTATACTTTAGATACCCCAATGCATTTCTTTGTTCCCGAGTGTATCTGTAAGCATGTATTAAGTGAAGTTTTCTGGAGGATACTGAATGTTGTTGTATCTTCCAGAGACATGCTTTGGTTGTTATTAGGTGCATTTGTAATTTGTATGCTCTGATGGTGCTTATTCTAAATGTACAGGCCGGCTGCAAATTTCTTATATTTGCACATCATCAACCGATGATTGTGTCAATACACCAATATCTTCTTGTAAGACTTTCGAGTTCAACTGGGATTTTTTGGAGAAAAATGCATTATATGTATAACATTATTCTTCTGCAGAAGAAAAAAGTTGGCTGCATCCGAATTGATGGTGGAACTCCTGCTGCATCAAGGCAAGCGCTGGTTACAGACTTCCAGGAGAACAGCCACATAAAGGCAGCTGTGGTAAACCTCTGTGTATCACATCATTCAACGTCATGGTCATTGACAACTTGTAGCATTCAATTGGAAAAATGAAATGCTTTATAGGGATTATTAATTCTGTAACTGTGGTTATTCAGCTGTCCATCAAAGCTGGTGGTTTTGGATTAACCTTAACAGCAGCAAGCACAGTAATATTTGCAGAGTTGTCCTGGACGCCAGGTGACCTTATTCAGGCGGAAGATCGTGCTCACAGGATTGGCCAGGTAATTGATGTTAAAAATGGTAACTTGATGTGAAGGTTAGAATCCAACTGAGTTAATCTCCACATGTACGAGTAACTTTTAGAATTTAATATGTACGTCATTTTACACCCAAACAATACAATTGGTCCCCAAATGAAGTCCTTCCCTTTCCCATTCTTCCCATGGTTTTTTGAACTTCTTTTCGCCCTGTTTTGCTGGTATAGTCTCCCCAAACCCGGAATGATTCTTAGTGTCTCACCACATTTTGGCGGGTAAGCTTTGACAAGTTATGGAATATCCTTAATTGGGTCGGCTTCCATGTGTAGGTATCATCTGTGAACGTATACTATCTTCTGGCTAACGACACTGCTGATGATATAATCTGGTACAGTACATTATTGTTGGATAAAGTGCAACTTTCCAGTTTGAATGCTCTCTCTTCTGTAACTTTTATCTTCATTTTCAGGGATGTTGTTCAAAGCAAATTGGATAACCTGGGTCAGGTATTTTCCATTATCCCAATTCGTGATCTAGCATTTGATCATCATCGAAAGCTAAACCTGGGGTCTAAATTACTCCCTATATTGAATTGATCTCCAGGTGCTGGATGGTCATGAGAATTCCTTAGAAGTTTCTGGTAATCAGCAAAACAACAGTCCAAAAAAACAAAAGACACTCGATTCATTCATGAAACGATGCAGCAGCTCATGTGACCCTGGACCAGTTACCAAACAACCAAAGTATTAATTCTTTCTGACTAGCAAAACTTTAGTTTTGAGCTATTTTGTGCATAAATTTGGTCCTTCCTTCATTGTGTGCTGGTGTTTGTTAATGGCCGGTGTATGTCTATGCCTTGTAATCACTACATTGTATTCTAATTGCTACACTCTGATTAAGTTTAAGGCGCAGTCTTGTATAATAAATAGACTTTCTATAGAAGATGGGGTTAAAATGGCATTATTTTTTAAAATATTTTGGAGTAAAACTTTAAAATATCAAGGAAAATATAGAGGGGCTGAGTTTGAATCAAGTACCGGAAAAATAAAAAAGTTAGAAGAATTTGCTGAATTACCAAGTTTTATTTTTAATTACCGAACTAGAAGAGTTGAGTTTTCAAATTACGACTTTAAAGTCGAATTTTGAAATTTCGACATTAAAGTCGAATTTTGAAAACTCGACTTTGAAAATTCGACATTGAAGTCGAATTCTGAAATTCTGAAATTTTAGAATTCGACTTCAATGTCGAGATTTCAGAACTCGACTTCAATGTCGAATTTTCAGAAATTCGACTTTAACGTTTCAGAAGTTTAATATTTCAGAAATAGAACCAAGCAGTCATTTGTTCATTATAATTTTTCCAGCCAGTTTTTTAAACACTATAATCCTCGAAATGATTTCAGAATAGTTTATTAAAATGTGAAAATATATTAGATTTTAATCAAAAGTAGTTAACATGAAAGGTTCTAATATGTAGGTAACGGTTTTCACTAAATGAACAACGTCTACTAGCGACGGCGCTTCCGGAAATAATATCGTGTAACATTATTTCTACCTAGTAGGGTAGATGATGATGCCGCCTCATAACTTGAATGAATTGATATGGAATCATTGAAAGTCTCGTCATCTTGACCTTGATCGTGCAGCTCTCCACAATCGTGCAGCTCATCATGATGTGCATATGAGTCTTGTTCACCTCTATGCGCCGATGACAGACGCCTATCCTCTCCACCAACGTGAAGAGCATATGATGATAACTGAGACGCTTCAGTCATAACCCGCAAGCAATCAGCATCCAAATCAAGGTTAGACATTGCATCAGTGAGAACAGTATGAATCTGGGCGAAACTATGAGCCTAACAAAAAACATAAATGTTTTATGTTAGAAAAATGCAAGAATACGAGAGATATAATAAGGACAAAAATC
>JAAGWI010003358.1:0-16264 GCA_012274505.1 Galium porrigens var. tenue
TGAGTCTGACTGTTTGCAGGTGATCCAAATGTTTAAAGGGACAAGAGAGGTTCCCTAGAGACTAAATACAGTGTTTTGGAAATTTCAGCATTGCTGGAGGAAAAGGAACATAATTGGAAGCATGCTTTAAGACAGCAGAATGAACCAGCTCATCTACTAGATTCACTTAGCTCCTCAGCATTACAGAACCTTAGTGTTTCTGTTTCTCCTTTAGCTAAAATCTCAGGGATATGCTGAAAATATCTCTTTCACCTGGTGCTAACTTGGGTTTCGACATGTTCAATTCGCATAACTGTTTCGGATTTTAAAGATATGTTTTCATGATTTCTCTTTTTTTTTCCCTCTCATCTAGCATGTAGCTCTTAGTTTGGTCTACTACAGTTATAGTTTTTGGTAGCAGTCATCACTGCCTCATGAGTAATAGCTCATTTTTGAATGCTATCAATAGGATGCAACTTGTAACAAACCGTCCTGATCGGCTGTTTTGATTTTATAATAGTTTGAATTAAAAAAAATATTACGGAACAAAAACTTCATTCTTTTATCTATACTAAACTATACTCCATCCGTCCCTCTAACATGTGTCCAATTTCTTTTTTAGTCCGTTCCAAAAGAGATTTACCCAACTCCTTTTTTGGCAAAGAATTATAATATAAACTATTAACCTTCTCTCACATACTTCAACAACCCTACCATACACATCAACGCCACATCAGTGCTACATCAGTTTTCTTAAAAATCGTGCTAAAAGCAATTGGTTTTATCACAGGGGGACGATGAGAGTAGTAGATATGAAAGGTCCACATTTCTTGTTAAGATCACTGAATGCAAGAAGGGGAAGAAAACCATCTAGCCTTTTTATTTATTGGTTTATTGCGCCAATGGTCGGTACACGCGCGCCCTGGCACCGAAGTCAACCTCAAAATTTGCTGAGGACCACAGTCTACTTTTACCTGGCGATGAAGAAAGAAAATACAGTACTAGTATGAAAGAGATCTACCACTCCTGCTTTTGTTAGTTGCATGATAAAGTTAGTGTCAGTCTTGATATTTATTACCAGGAGAAGGAAACCCATTTGAGTGTGTCTGTGTGATGATGGACTCCAAGTCCTTCAGGTTCATATCCCACCACTCATTCTTCGCGGCGGTCAGGGAGGAGGACCTTGATGCCCTGAAGAAGCTTGTGGAAGATGAGGGCTCGGATCCCTCTTCTTTGATGGCCCTTCAGAATGATGGAGGAGAGACTGCTCTCTACATAGCCGCACACAACAACTATGCTGAGGTTTTCAGCTATCTGCTCGACTTCTGCGATCTCCAGACTGTGATGATCAAGTCTAAAGCCGATATGAATGCTTTTCATGTCGCTGCTGCTCGTGGACATTTCGGTACTTACTTGCTGTAACACTTTGTGTTTGTTGCTTGCTTTGACTATTTGCACACTTTGATTCATTCAAAATATGTTTGATCGTTGATATTTTTAGCTGGCCATAATTAGAAGTTTTGAAAAGTTCCTATTTTGTAAATACATGGTACCTCGGATTATAAGAAAGATCAAGCAGTGTTAACTTATGTATCAATTCAGTTTCACAGTTAGAGTTGAGCAATTTTGATTAAGTGAATAGAAGCGTGGCTTGATGTGGAAAGCAGTGGGTATGTTGTACAATAACTTATGGTATGGTGGTGTCACATTCAGGAATTGTGAAGAGGTTCTTGAGCATGTGGCCTGAGCTTTGTAGAGTTTGCAACTCTTCGAACACGAGCCCGCTTTACTCGGCTGCTACACATGGGCATTTAGATGTTGTGAATGCCATATTGGATGTTGATGCAGACTCCATGCTCATTGTGAGAAGGAATGGGAAAACTGCTTTACATACTGTTGTGAGGTATGGCCTCATGCCTATTGTGGAAGCTTTAGTTGAAAGAGATCCTGGAATAGTGGCGATAAAGGATAAGAAGGGACAAACAGCGCTGCATATGGCTGCCAAAGGTCAGGATACTTTGGTGTTGGAGAATCTGTTGGAGGCTGATCTTTCGATCTTGAATGAGCGCGATAAGAAGGGAAATATTGCTATCCACATAGCCACTCGGAAAGTCCGCCCTCAGGTACTCATTATTCATAACCCCTATTCTTTATAATTAGATTGGGTATGAGAACATACTAGTGTACAAAGCATCAGCTTGCTCTCATGTCTATGTAGTGAGACCGGCTTATTAGTAATAAAAAGAGAAACGACTCAGTTTTGTAGTCATTATGAGAGGTCATGTGATTGAGTTTAACTGAGATATAAAGTGGCAGGTGTTACAACAAAGAGGTAAGAGTTTCTTAAATTTAGATATGTATGTATAGTGTAGTATGTATGGCAGTAGTGATATCAGGTTATCGAGATATCAGGGGAGTTTATGAAATATCAAATAGTATATGTTTGCGTTAGTGATTGACTTTGGTCTCCTATGATCTTGCCTTAGTGAAAGATGAATTTCTCAGTAATATGGAAAATAGATCTTCAATAGGGGCAGATAATATAGTATTGATTGATCAACGATAGGAGTACTTGATAAGCTTAAAAATATTTATGACAAATGCAGTTTTTTTTTCCAGTTGAACAAATAGAGAAGTGTATCGCTGCATTATACATGGTCATTATAGCATACTGTTACAGTTCAAAGGAATGATTTCATAAAACCGCCATAAGACCAACCTTGCTCTGTGGAGTGTGGATAAAAGTATGTAGTAAAAATGAGAATGTTAGGTTATATGTGTGTGGCCGTATACTAGGTAAAATTCATATGAATGTGTCCAACAGAGAGTGAGAGTAGCTTTGATAGATGAAAAATGAGATAAAACAGTTAAAAGTAATGTCAACACGCGCATGCAATTTAAGCTTGAATGAAATTACTTTTGAAAGAACACCATAACTAGATATTTCTCATATAACCAACCCTGTAAGTTCTCTTGTAAGGCTGGCTGTGAATGGTGCATATTCCTCTTCAGATGGTGTTATTAGTGATATTAAAAGGGGTGTTTTTCTGATGTGGATAAGTCGACGTAAAGCATTAGAGTTGCTTCTGAGTGGTGGTGCAGAGAAGGATATCCTTTAATCAAGTTCTAGTTGAGAGGAATATTCATGACAACAATGTTGAGAGTGAAGCCGTGAATTTGCTGTCACCTATCTGTGATCTAGTACTCATGACTTTAAGAAGAGACTTTTATGCCTGGCAAAAGTACTTTTTAATTATATTATCTCATAGATGATTGGAGGATGATATTGGTAAATGCATCAGAATTTTGATTGACATTGGAAGGAAATCAGCATCTGGATAAATGATTTTGAACCAAACATAAAGTTAGATTTCATGTGTTTGTAGAATGAGATTTCAGGCAAAAATAATTGAAGCTAAGAAGTTCTCTTGCTATTAAGGAAGATGAGAAAGTGTGACATGGTTGGTAGTGAAGGGGTTTGAGTACAGCTATATAAAGTAATTAGTAGGAGCTATTCATTTTCTTTATTGTTGACTGTGAGCTCTACTTTCTCCAGAAAGATAATTGCTTCTTTTGGCCTGAAAATAAATCCATGTATCCTTCTTGTCACCAATTTGGACCTGTTTTCTGTCTTTGACATGCCTTTGGTTTCAGGTAATAAACCTTTTGCTGTCATACCCTTCCATTGAAGTGAATGCTGTAAACAATCACCAGGAAACTGCTATGGATATTGCTGACAGACTCCAGTACGGAGTACCATCATTGGAAATTAAGGAGGCTCTGCTAGAGGCTGGTGCCAAACATGCTAGACATGTTGGCCAAGTTGATATGCAGAGGGAACTCAAAAGGGCTGTCAGTGATATTAAGCATGAAGTGCATTCTCAGCTTCTGCAAAACGAGAAGACACAGAGACGAGTTTCAGGCATTGCCAAAGAACTGAAGAAAATTCATAGGGAAGCTGTGCAGAACACCATCAACTCAGTAACAGTTATTGCCGTTCTTTTTGCTTCCATAGCTTTCTTGGCTATGTTCAACTTGCCTGGTCTGTATGTACCAATTGGATCTGATGCAGGAAAGGCAATGATATCTGGAACTACTGCCTTCAGAGTGTTTTGCCTCTTGAATGCTACCTCACTTTTCATTTCTCTAGCAGTTGTGGTTGTTCAGATCACTTTGGTAGCTTGGGATACTGCATCCCAGAAACTGATTGTTTCGATTGTAAACAAGCTAATGTGGGCTGCTGGAATCAGCACATGCGGAGCGTATTTAGCTATAGCATTCGTGGTTGTGGGAAATAGAAGCACTTGGATGGCTATTACAATCACGGTTGTTGGGGTCCCCATCCTTGTCGGGACTCTGGTAAGCTTGTGCTACTTTGTGTTTCGGCAACATTTTGGGATGTTTGGGAATGATTCTCAGAGGCGGATTAGAAGAGCGAGTGGAAGCAAGTCGTTCTCATGGTCTTACTCTGCCAATATTTCTGATTTAGACGACTACAATTCTGATGACAAAATCTATGCCTTGTGAATTAGGAGAGTTGTTTTCGTTCTGGAAATCCTGCGAGGCTGGAATCAAATTTGTTTATAGGTACACACTTGAGCTTTACTAGTACTACTTTTAGCACTTGTCAAAATAAAGGACCTTTGGCTGTGTAATAGCTAGCTGTATTTTCTAGAAAAATAAGATGTAAATTTGTGTATAGTAATAGATAAAATTCGAACAGATTTTGATGAACTATCAAGAATTTATCCATGTTCATGTATGGTACTATCTACTATTTTACTGGAAGTATAACTTCTCATAGAATTTTGTCCGCCGTTAATAATACTGAACTATTTCTAGCACCTTGACATTTACCTTCTCTCTTAAAAATATCAGAAAAATCAGGTACATCAAACTAACAATAAGGGGGGAAAATGAACGTTAAGTGATTGGCTGCAAAGCATTTGAATTTCTTGTGATCTTGCATTTGAATTTCTTCAAACAATTCTTATTTGTTCAAATGAAGTTTAGTGAGTTCGCACACTCTGATGTTCAAAACATATGCCAAGTATATGGTGTTTTGACCTCACTTCATTTCCATGTCTATGTAAAAGAACTGCATCATTGTCTTGCTAAAACTCAGCACTTCAAGCACTTCATTGGCTTAATCGGATCAAATTGGCAAAATCCACATCCAAGAGCTATTATGCTTCTCACTTGATTTGTTATTCCCATTCAGATCACCTCATTTAGTGTGATTGCTGATTCTAGTTAAGTGATATTGGTCTACTTAATTATGACAAACACGTGTCTGCAAGAAACAAGTTATTGGAGGCATTTTGTACTTGTGTTAATGTTCTTTTGACAACAGAATTGGGAAGGCCAAAAAAAAGGTATATAAACATGTACACAAATCAGATATTCATTATAGTTGTAACTAGAGGGATAAATTTACCCAAAAACAGACTGGAAATATCCTGGACTGGGCACTACCTACCTCCTTTTCCCCTGTGGTTTCAATAAAAACAACATAACCACACCGGGGAGTGTTTGCTAGAAAAATAGCTTGGGAATCTGAAAGCTTTGATCCTGAACCCAACTTTTCCGACATTCCCACCACCTCCATAAGAGTATTTAACCAAGAGAGCTACTAAGACATACAATTTACACTTTTATACTAAGACTCTGCCAACCACTGAGATCGCTGTATAAGTAAACCTCAACTAGGCACAAAAATAAATAATAAACACTTAGAGCGTCAACTGTCCAGGACTTTTTCGAGAGGATCTCGAAGAAGGCCTGCTCTGCTCTGGCACTCCTGATGACGTTCTCTTGGGTTCTTCAGGTCTTTGAACCTCCTGAATGGAAGAATTTAAAGTCCACTATTTATTACTATAGACTCAAGAACATTGTGAACTTGAATCCTAGAAACAAGTTCATCCTACAAACATTGTGAACTTGAATCCTAGAAACATTGAGAACTTTCAAACTGACACAAGAGCACCAGCCTGTAGATACTAACCTTAGTTGAAGTAATGCTGTAGCGTGACTGAGCCTGTGACTTCATATACACACGATGCCGCCGCTGCATTTGATCGAATTGCTGCAATCTAGAAGTAAAATCTATCCCATTATGCACATTTTCTGAATCATCATTAAAGTCACCATCCTCAGAAATTTGTGAACCCCCCATCCCTCCATGATTCAACTGTGGATAAAGGCTCCTTGATCCTGGTCTCCTTAGCTGTCCACCACTGAAGGAGTAAGAAGGAACAGTTTTCAGTCGGGTCCGAAGAATCTTGAAGGCTGCGCTTTGCTGCACAAAGTAATACCCCCAATAAATACGAGAATAATTTTGATTAGAAACAAAACAGGTTATATCGCCAGCAAAGAACTCAAAATTCAGAGCTTAAAGCAGACATTGCTGGGTCAACCAGTAGAGTAATAATATTCACATCACAAACCTGTGGAAGCAACATTAGAAGTCCATAAAGAGCTTTCAAAAGCCATATATACCTTCCAGGTTCAAGGAGCTGCAAATGAGATGATGTTATGATAGTTGCTGCAGGCATGTACTTATAAAAAGTAAACCAACTAATTTATATAGCATCCATTTACAGGTAATATGATACTTCCTACAACCATCTATATTTTGCACATTTTAAGCGTGCCAATAAGATTGCCTTATATTAAAATTTTCCATTTTCAGTAAGTTTATTTAGAACTTATCTAAGTTCTTCATTATCATTCATATTTCAACAAATAGTCTACATTCTTAAAGTTAATATCAAATCCAAATAAGGCAGTATAATTGATATGGGGAGTAATAAGGTTTGCAGGCATGTTCTTGTAGCAAGTAAACCAACAAACTTTTGCTACACATCCAAAAGGCTTCCATCCATGTACTATTCAAGTTTGCCCACTTCCATAATTTGAATGTCTACCATCTCACCATCTTTCGTTTGCAACTATGTTTGGTAACCTCCAAACATCCATGGGCTGATTACAGGGATCATGTCTTGCCATCATTTTCTAGTAAAACATAATTAACTAGTGGTATTTAAAGACTAAGGCAAGAAACTAACCATAAGAAATATTGAAACAAAACCATTTTACTACATGAATATCAAAGAAATACCATGAAAGTAACACAACATAAAAATAGAACAAATTAAAGAAAGTTCATCACCTGCAACCTAAGATAAGCAAAGGTAGGAGTTTCCAGTAAATGAATAAATTTGTCCAGCTGGACCAAGAACTTAACATTAATGTCTTCCTCAACCATAGACTGGATTACAGAACTAGCATGCTGGTAAGTCTGTAAAAGTGTTGGGAAGATGAACTTTGAGTATTACACACATAGATGAGCCTAAAGAGAATGTAAAATAAATAAAGAAAAAATATAGCAGAAAGGTAACCCGGAGAACACTTACCTGAGCTAATAGGCAAAGGCTAATTATTGCCATTGGTGAGTGACACCAGGAGGCATATAAAGAGAGAAATAAGTCTTTTCCAGCAGCATTTACCAAGGATTGTTTTAATAGATCTCTAAGATCAGACAGCTCTGAGGATGTAAGCAGAATTAAATTCAAAGCCTGCAAGGTGGACAAGAGCACCTTTAATTTTGAATATCATTGAATATAATAAACACTTTAAATGCAATTTCAGTCCACAACATTCAGAAGCTTGATAATTTGTGTTTAAAATTGAACAAATCCAGTTACTGTAGTTTCAATTTACATAAGGACAATTCACAGACCCTGTTGAAGAACTGTTACTAGCAGGAAACAGCCATATACTAATTTAAGTATCAAAAATAATATATAAGGGATTAACGAGCATCAAATATTGAGCTATTTCTGTTAACTGACACAGTTAACATAATTACCAACGTGGCAGGGTACAAATGTCAAATTCATAGTTGTAGTTCCCAAACGGAATCATAGATTGTTAATATATGAAGCTACCCACCTGTACCATAATAGATCCAAAATCCAGATCGGATTCTCCTTCAAGAATCCTAGAGAATTCCCGATAAACTCGTTCAGCATCTAAAAGAACACAAAGTCGGCGTATTATCAAAGCACCACGCCTGAACACAAAGCATAAAAATGTATAATTAAAACACAGGAACAATATCAAAAATAAAAATAACCAGTTAAGTTACACAAGTACAATAGCTTACCTCTCAAGGAGTGAATTATCAACTCGAAAACTATGAACCAAAAACACAAGAAGCTGGCGAAAATGATCTGCATCTTTAGCAATTCCAGCATGAACATCAAGCACCAGAAGAACCACCTGAGGGATGGTAAGTAAACCGATATTGCTTTTCCATACTGTTTCTAAGATCATACCACCAGGAGTCCAAAGAAATTTGACAAATAATTTTTTGGACACTTGAGGAAATTGTAATCACCAACAGAGACATGTAAGCACACAAGAAGTACTTGACCTACTCTATTCTCTCAACAAACAGCTATACATCATTAACATTTTCTAAATCATTAACAAGATGTTTTAAATTTAGTCAATAGCACATTTTCTTATCCTAATTTTCCAATGTGATGCATTTCTCAAGCATCAAACAAGTCGTTAAAGCTCAGCAAGATATGACAACTCTGACATATGAATTATTGCCACAGAACTAAAACAAATGACACACAACACTGAACCAACTTCAAGCAAAGAATTATCAGAACTTCAAAGATGACTCATGCCGAATTCCCGACCAGTAACTTTCCTCTACTTCTTTTAGTTTTCCCAATAAATGTGTCCACTACATGCTACGCTTGTCTCATTACTATCATCAACAAATTCATAAAAGCAAAATCATCCATATAAAGTACAAATTTATGTTCAAATGGAGGGGAAAACCACAATAAGAAGCAAGGAAACTGAAAGTCATGACCAACAGTTAAATGCCTCATTAGCACAAAGACTGCCAACAGAATTCAGCCTTAATTTTCAAAATAGACTCAATTCATCAAATTAACTGTATTTCTAGAATAGTGCCATTTAGTATAAAGCTAACAACCAATCCCCACCAAAAAAGTGGTTTTAATAGCATCAGTTTACTTTTAACTTTAGATGAAAAGTTTCAAGCTTTTCACACAAAGTCAAATTTTGAAGACAAGTTTATCAAGGCATCAGCTACAACCAGTACTTTGCAGAATTAGTATCCCATTTCTTCTAAAATCCAAACCACCTAATTTTTTATACATTTTTTTTTTCATTTGATTGCTAAAGGATATGATTTTTTAACAGCACCAAAGAATCAGTTTATGATATCAAAATAAACTATGCGAGTTAACAATTTTTGAGAATCTAGATGGCCAGAAGAAAGTACCTCATCAGATGGATCTGACAGCCCCTTCAAGAGTGTCTCAAAAATATCATTCAAAAAGGACAAAACCTGTTTCACACGACATTCACAAATGTAAGGCAAGCATAAAAGAGCACCACCAATCCCAAGATATCAATTTAGAAAACACTGCCGTGTGAATGAAGAAAGCTGATACTAATTTAGAACAAAATACAGCATTCTTGTAGGAATTTAAACAAGAGAGACATTTTACTTGTTATTATTAGTTCTCCAACATTCTTAAGCTGGCAAATTAAGAGCTGGTGTGGATGCTAAGAACCAAAGAGGACAAGGAAGACATTGCTTTCCAGAGAAAAAGAAAAGTTTCCAAAAATTTCACTGTTTCTTCTTTTCAATTCAGGGGGTGCGGGAGGGGTTTAACAGAAGCAGCAATCTCTAATTACCTTTTCCCTGTATCTACTTAATAGGGTAGCAATCCAATGCAATGATTCAATGCGTGTTGCCTCCCATTCACTAGATAAGTGCCTGATACAAGGGAAAATGAGGATCACTCTGCAGCCTAATGGGTTGCAGGTCAATATATATAAAAGAACATTTGTATACAAAATTTCAGCTAAAACATAAGCTGACAACCACAGCAGTAAGCAGATTACCATCTACAGATCTAGCTAGTATGATATACCTTCTTGCAACAGAGAGGATTGGTCCAACATCAAACCCTTCTGATGGTTCAGCCCTAATTGTGCGAAGCTCTTCGTTTGTCTCCCTGGCAACCTAGAGAAAAATTAAAAATGTTATCAATAGAGTGGTCAGATAATGGTGGAAATAGGGGAACACGAGGTAGATTAATAGAGTAGGTAAGAATAAATAGGAAATAAAAGATAAACAGAAGTCAGATACAAATAAAAGACAATAACAAAAACAATCTAACTGACCACTCTTATCTTCTCCTCCTTGTCTGAGATACAAGGCAGGATAGCTCCCAAAATATCAGCATAGTAAGGAACAAGTTGATCCCCGCCAAGCTTCACAAACTCATTTATCTGCAAAAGTGGAGTGTTTTCATACCTTATTCAACAAAGACAGACAGTATAATGCTATCATGACAGTATTGCACTAGCATGAGAGTTTCAATTCGTACCCAAGTTATAGCAGTCAACCGAGTGAACTCATCCTGGGAAGCAGCTCTCTGCACCAATATTTCAGCCATGCGACCATAATCTACCGACTTCAGTGAACATTTGTTGAGTCAGAAACATAGTCCCATTAGACATAAAAGTGACTAAAATAAATTTTCTTCATGCTACAAGCGTATGTTCCATGATTTCTGAAGACACGGGCAATTGCATGAGCAAAACAAAGTTTGTTTCAAGACACAATGACAGTACTAAGTGAGGTCCAAGTGGGTCACTATTCCTGTGGAGGCTGCACAATAAGTTACCCTACTCCAACAAGGATAATCCAAGCATTGATCTGAATGTACTCCATCCGTCTCTATGTATGTCTTACTTACTATATAGTGTCCCTATTTCATTGTCTTACTTCCCCATTTCCATTTTTCAAGCTACAATGATACATGACATAATACCACCACAAGTGGTGAGCACAAAAACTCACATCTGCTCAAGTATTTATTTTTTCAATCCACTTATTTTTAGCCTTTTAGTCGGGTAAGACATACTACTTAGGGGGACGGTGGACATAGGGAGTAACCATGTTACAGAGTCTAATCTAAGCATCCTGAGCAATAGTGGAGATGCCCTGGAAAAAGAATGTGGATTTGAACCTTATCCAACTTCATGAAAAGGTCTATGTGGTTATAAGTATGTGACATGGTCACTACCACCTATAGGGGCATTATTTCTTAATTGCACCAATGGCACTTTTTTCATTGGTACTTGATCGCGAAGCTGCGAATCACAGCCACTGACAAAGTAATAGTCGCCCCTACACACTAAGCCTCTACATGGGAAATTTAATGTTGGACAAGGAATAGCATATTAGCAAGGAACAGTCTAAACATTTCTAAGAACAGAGGCCTTACTGGAGAATTTTTTATTTCTTGCAGAAATTCTGAGAGTGCTGAATCTGCTTGCTGGCGTATTTCATGACTAGAATCACTTAGCATATTGAACAAACCTGTCATCAGATACAACCTCATCAAATAGAAGATTACTTGTACTCAGTGAAGGAAATAAATACTCAATTGTTAAGATAACATGCTTCTCTCTACAACCAAAAAATTCAGTTATTCACTAAGCCTTCTACACAAAAATGAACCCATGAGTACCAGACAGAAAACAACACTACAACCGTAATTACATATCTTTCCCCATCACATAAGCTACAGTGGGTTTGGACTATTTAGAGCACAAGACAGAACTCACATAATGGGCCAGAGAAAAGAAAAGGAACTATTATGATTCATGTGAAAACATACCATCAAGAAAATCAGGGAGGAAACCCAGCATGTCTATATCTGGGACACTGTCCAAAACAGTAATCCATCCGACCAAGAATTGCCGAACATAAGGATTGAGGACATTCATACGTTCTCTCAGCAATGGGATAAATTCTTCAATACTGAGAAAGTCAGAAGATACTGAAGTGTTAATCTGCAAACGATTGGCTGCTCAACTGTGGAATTAAACTCTGGAGTAAAATATGGAAGCTACAACAAATAAAACAAACCTGAACTGATCACTTTCCGTAACTATATCCTGCATCCAAACCATACAAACACTATTACTCACACTGTAATAATATAAGTTTGCAATTATCACGTGAAACAACACACAAACAAACATAAGATGCAGCCAATTACACTAATATGCTTTATCTTTACCTTCACAAGTCTATCTAATAGATGAGCAGCACTTTGTACATTGGCATCTGAGTCCGCAGAGAGCTTACATAATGCATCAAAAATTTGATTGAAAAACACAATAAAATCTCCCCTTACAACCTGCAAAGGCAAACTGACTAATGAAGCCTATACAGAGAAAAAAAAATCAAAATAGATCCACTGCCTATACCAACCTTTGCAATGTTATACAGAGCTTCACAA
Source organism: Galium porrigens var. tenue (assembly GCA_012274505.1). Lineage (NCBI taxonomy): Eukaryota > Viridiplantae > Streptophyta > Magnoliopsida > Gentianales > Rubiaceae > Galium > Galium porrigens. The sequence continues at coordinate 12,354 of JAAGWI010003358.1, forward strand.
GCATAATAGCGAACTCTACTGTCTTGATCAGAAAACGAATTCAGAACTGGAGGTACAATTTGCTGCCAGATCAAATAAAAGTTTTTTAGCACACACAAATATAGTAATAGCTCTTTACTTATCGTGGATCATTTCCAAGCGAGTCAATTAGTACAAACAATAAAAACTACATAATCCAAATAGAGAAAAGTCAGCATTTAGTATTGCTTCCTAATGAACAATAAGACAAAGCAAGAATAGAATGAAACAAATAAGAGGGCCTGGATATTAGAAATGGGAAATCAACTGAAAATATGATCATAATTATTTTATCAATGGTCGGCAATAATTAGCAAAACCAAGTTTCAGTCCTCAACTATGTTTAGCTTAGCTACTAGCTAGTGGAAGAGAGGATCTAATCTAACATGAGAGATTAGAATACTGTAAGAAGTATAAAATCCCCACTTTTCATTCAAAGTTAAATTAGCATTTCACTAACCAACTATCTAAGGAGACAAAAAGGCAGTACAAATACTCAAACAACACAAAAATATGATCTTGAACTCCATAAAATCTCCTTACTTCCAGATGCTGAGCAGCTTCAGAAGTCAGCCCTACAGTTGCAGCAGCCAGTCCAATTAAACCCCCCTGCATTTTCCATCAGAAATATAAGAACGCAACTTTAAACTGATCCGCACAATCCAAACAAGCAAACACTCACTTTGCGATGATTGGCCTGGGGCGAGTACGTGAACTCATTCACCAACAGATTAATCAGTGCCGTAATCTTGTCATGATCACCTGCCACTGTCAACTGCTTCACTATCCCTTCCACCTGCACCAACATTTTACAGATCCCTTAATTAAACCCTATTCCCCCAAATTGGGGAAAACACACACACAGCAATTCAGAAACAAAAAAACCTCGAGAGCCGCATTCTTCCGCTTCTCGTAGAGCTTGTCGGACAAATTCCGCAAAACCGACGCCGGGACGATTGAAAAAACGTCCGCCATGGGTAAACAAAAGTTCACAGAAATCCAGAATTTCAAAACCCTAATTACAGAAACCAAACACGATTCCTTCCCCCTCGGCTCCACTATAAATGGCCGGAATAATAACCAATAAATATTTTGATTAAAAAAAAGAAGAAGAAGATGATGAAAAAGCAACAGAAAGAAAGAGAAATGAATTATTATGATGTTCTTTTTCTGATCTTCTCCGGCTGTAATCGAAACATTTCTAAGATGGTCACGAAAATAATGAGAAAATGGAATTATATACAGCTGTGTGTGGGTGGGCTAGGTGGGCTGATTGGGGGGACTCCTCTCGGTCAATTACTATGCAAGTGAGGGGAGAATGGGGTGGAATAACTTAAACGGAAATTATCTATTTTTAAAGCATTAATAAGGAATTTACTTGGATATGAAAAGATTTGATTTTAAAAACTTTTTCTCTTATTCAGCTTTGTATGATTTTATGTTTTATTTATTTTTTTGACAATAGGAATGAAAAGTTGAAAATTGGGGTGGGATGGTTTTTTTTTTATCATAAGCACTACTTTTATATTTTAATAAAATAAAGTGTGTGATAGGCGGTTTCCCACGTCGTTACATGGGATACCGCTATCAAAAGATAAATTTATAAACTCCTCAACTTTACGCTTTATACTATAGAATAGTAGAGCAGCAAGTAAGGGTCGATTTTAGGGAGAAGAGACACACTTTGATATTCAACGTGGATTTAAAAGCCTAACCTTCTATTCATTGATCATTAAATGCTAAGTACCAACTAAAACATTCATTCATCGTTCATTGAGAGGAGAAAGCTCCCTTGACCTCCTTTTTATGGTCTATGAGTATTTTCGCTCTATGAAACTCACAAGGGGTCGAGACCGCCCCTTTTAATCCGAGAACCGACACTAAAGTGGACAAGTACGAGGAACCAACAAAAGACGTTCCAATGGAGATCGACTTTACTTTTTCCTAGCTAAGGCATGCAATTAACACATAGGGCAAGCTAAACACTTAACATCATGTTGTGAAAGTCGATCGTTAGTGATGGCCTAGCAAGCTACACCTCTTGCGACTCGCAATGGTCTAGATGGTTGTACCCCTCATGACTCTACACATTGCCGTCAATCAAGCATTACATGCAAATGAATAACTTAACCCTAACCTCTCACGGTAGATGATCTGTCAATGGTAATCCACCCAAGCAACCGGGGGCAATTTGATCTACAGATTCATACACAAACATAGTACTCAATTCATGGTGCTAGGCAAGGATTTTGCGTAGCCAAAAAAAATGTCTAAACTCACCACTTCTATACACTCATTGAACAAGTATAACGTTTCATGCATTTAATCTATTCTACCAATCAAAACCAAGAAAGTGGAACTAAGATGAATAGATCTAGAATAGTACAATAAACATAAGCATAGCATAGCATGGGTAAATTAAAAGTAATCTAGCCTCAAGAGATATAATCTAAGACTTCATCACCAAAGCCCAAGCTAACTGAGGAAATCTAGAGAGAAACTAAGAAGATGAGAGAGAGGACAAGAATGTTTCTTCTCTTCTTCAAGACTAGTTATGTCACACCGCGCGTTGCGCGATAGACTTGATGAATAATTTGACGAAAACAATTATAGTAATTTTGTTAATAAAATTTTCAGAACAGAAAATAATATATAATATTTTACCAATACACCAAATGTGCAATTGTAAGAGATTTGAAATTCGATTAAATGAAATTCAACTTTATTTTATTTTTTTAAGGTAAAACCATCTGTAGGATGGAGGGATGTATATAGGCTTCCCTAAACCAAACATTAAAAAACTGAAACTAAAATGATAAGCCAAAAGGCTCTGTTTGGTACAAAACCATCTTAACCTGAATGGACACAGGAAGGACAACTAGCCCTTGAAGCAAAAACTACTTGCTTCCAAAAGAATAGCAAAAAATGACTTAGTTGAGCCAGTCGCTAGAAATTGAAACTCATTACCGGAGCTACTAAGATCAAAGAAACCAGTCAGATCAGAAACCCTAGGAAGTTGCACGAATCAAAATTTGAAACCCAATTTAGCCCGAGGTGATGTCGAACTGGTACTTTTTGCTCTGAAAAATGACATCCTATAAACTTGAGTACCATATTGTGGATGCAGCTCAGCATGGTGGAAACTGTGTCAAGGAAACAGCCTCTTCTTTGGGACCTCAGAGTATGTACCGTGTGAAGCATAACATTCTTGATCCCCCATGTTGTTCTCCTTAGAGCATCCTGTAACAAAAAACACATTTGATCAGTAGCATCCATACTTTAAATTGAAGCTCAGTTCGAAGTGAAGGGATTCTCTGCTGGTCAAGGAGAACCATCCCTTTGATTCTGTCAGGTAGATTGGATGGAGAGAAAAGGCAATCAGAGGTATGCTGTAAACCATATTTGGCTAGTAAGTGTGCAACTGTGTTTCCCTATCTAAATATGTGCAAGACAGGAAAATTGAAAGCATTAATATCACATACCAGTTCAAAAGATTTCCATGGGGAATTGCAGAGTTTTTTTATTACCCTAACAGCATTTAAACAGTCAGATTCTATGGGGTAATACACCTGCAATTCAGTAGCCAATTCTAAACCTTTTTTGATAGCCAGCAGCACAGCATGCATAATGTTGTCTGCTTTTGTATAAAAATACTTGACAGAAATCACAACACCCCTATTATCTCTCATAATAAAACCAATTCCCACTTGTTTTGTTATCAGCCAAGATGCATCTACATTTATCTTATATCCAACATCCGGTTTAGACCATTTTATGATCCCAATCCTAGGTTTAGGTTGCTGGGACCAAATTGGGAGAAAACCAGAGGCAGCTATTTCCTTGTCAAGATCATGTTGGATATAAAAAGGTTTTGCACAAAAAGTACTGAAATA